>JAANBB010000436.1:0-33044 GCA_014621425.1 Cylindrodendrum hubeiense | reverse complement strand
CGCCCGCTCAACCCGTTGCCAGCACACCGGCCGTTCCCGCCGCTCCTATCCAGGCTTCTTCGCGCCAGTCTGCTGTTCCTGCGACTCCTACCCCCCAACGCTCTGCCGATACTGGATCCGGCAACGATGCTTCAACTCTGGCCATGGGCAACGCGCGCACCGAGGCTATTGCCACTATGGAGGCTATGGGTTTCGAGAAGCCTGCGATTGAGGCTGCCATGCGCGCTGCCTTCAACAACCCTGATCGTGCCGTCGAGTATCTCCTGACTGTACGTTGTCGGAATCGTCCATCACCTTGCAACTAAGCACCATGATCGCTAACATTCACTGCTTAGGGTATCCCCGACAACATTCAGCAGGAACAACAACAACGTCAAGCTGCTGCCGCCGCCCCTAGTTCCGGTGCCGCGCCCGCTGCCGCTGCCGCTGCCCAAGGCGGTGACGACGGCAATGTGAACCTGTTTGACCTTGCTGCTCAGCATGGTGGTTCTGCCCGAGGAGGAAGTGGCAACACCCAGGATGCCGCTGCCGCTGCCGCCGCCGCTGCCGCCGCCAGCCAGGGCGGTGATTTGGGCAACCTGGACTTCCTGCGACACAATGCTCAGTTCCAGCAGTTGCGCCAAGTCGTTCAACAACAGCCCCAGATGCTGGAGCCCATCCTCCAGCAGCTTGGCGCCGGAAACCCCCAGCTCGCCCAGCTCATTGCCTCAAACCCGGACCAATTCCTTCAGCTTCTTGGCGAAGATGCTGGTGATGACGATGTCCCTCTCCCCCCTGGCGCCCAGGCCATCTCAGTCACCGAGGAGGAGCGCGACGCCATTGAGAGAGTAAGCACCCTGAAGCCCTCCTAACCCTGAACCTGTGTACTAACTACCACCACTCAGCTATGCCGACTAGGCTTCGACCGTGATCAGGCTATCCAGGCTTACTTTGCCTGCGACAAGAACGAGGAACTCGCTGCCAACTTCCTCTTCGACCAACCAGAGGACGACGAGACTAATCCCGGAAACTAAATAGGGGCTTGGGATCGCTGTGCCAAACAGTGCTTGTTACGATTATGACAGGAGGAAATGGGGCATATCCAGGCCTTGGCCAAAGTAATATGGTTGCCGGACGACAGTCTGGTTTGGAGATAGCGCGGTCATGTTACAGAAGCGCCTCACAAGTTCGTGATGCTACGAAGGGACGGCGCCGCCTTATCAGGGAAGCATCTGCATGCCATGATACGTGCGAACGGCAAGGTAGTACAGTCGACGAGATTGACGAATTCCAAAAATTTAAAGACCACATGCCTGCTGCGTCTTACTGGGTATATTGCCCATATTCCCTCCTAAGGATATATTAAATCCTATATCAATAGCTGGGTTGATTCCTATTTCATACAGAAAAAAACCCAACGGGTATCATATCGGTCTCCTTTGCGCCGTTCTAATATTTGTGCCCATCGATCTGCAATGCCTCGCCCTCAGGACTCTTCAGCGATGGGCTCTCCATTCAAACCATAGATGACCTTTTGCTTTCCCTTCTTGCCCTTCTTCTTCTTGGCAATCTCGTCTTCGTCGTCGGCGAAGAGCTCCTCGCGCTTCTTGCGCATGATCTCGGCCTGTTCATCGACAACCCGTTGCTGCTCGGCCTCAAAGTCCTCCTGCATCTTGCGCTGCTCGGCCTCGATGGACTCAACCGACTCGAACTCGGCGCCGGTGAAGGCCTTGTACTCGTCTAGGTCCATCTTTATCGTCTTCTCGCCGATGAGGGCGGCGTCGATGCGGCGCGGGCAGTGGCGTTCCTCGCGGTTAAACTTGAGCTTGATATGGCGGCGTTGCTTGCCAGGGAACATCTTGGAGATCATCTCGAAGTCGGTGCCAAACATGCGCAGGCCGCGGTAGAATAGCTCCGTTTCCGGGTCGGTCCAGATGTTGGGCCCCTTGAGCTTGGACGTGTTCATGAAGGAGTTACTGGTAATAAGTCGCGTGAAGTCGTTTTCCTCGACCGTCTCCATATCTCCAAGTGCCGCGGCGGCACGCGCATGTCGATCGACAGCCAGAGAGCTCTGATCAACCACAATCTGACCGTCCACGATGCGGAACTGGGGACCTGATGCGGGAGCTGGTGCGGATGTGGCCGCGGGGCTGTCTTTCTTGGGGCCGGGTTCGGTCCCCTCGGGCGTTTCTGAGCCGTCGCGCTCTCCATCGGCGTCTGAGCCAACTTTCGCCTTCAGCCTGGCCCGCCTCTCTCGTTCTCGGAGTTCGTCATGACGGCTGAACTTCTTGCCGATATGTAGGTCCTTAGTTAGATCCGCCATCTTCAGCTGTTGCAAGTCTACAATCTGATTCTCTGAGTCCTCTGGGGTGATTGATCGAGCTCGCCGGCTCCTCGTCTGGACTTCCCCATCGGTCTGTGTAGGCGCCTTGCGCTTCCTTGGTTGCTTGGGCGCCACATCCACTCCGTCCTTGGCGGTCTTCCTCTGGCGCTTCTTAGGCCTGGCACTCTCATCATCTTCGCCGGTCTCTTCTTGAGTCGTTTTGGCCGCTTGTTTCCTGCTCCTTGTCTTCGGCGCTGGCTTCTTGCGAGCCTCCTTGGGCGGTTGTAGTGTGGGTTCACTCGACTCGGCCGGGGTAATGGGTGGTGTAGCGGAACTCTCTGCCGTCGCAACCTCGTCTACCGCTTGGGGCGCAGGTGTCGAAACTTCCGTAGATAGAGTTATGTCTGGTTGTTCCTCGACATGTGAGTCATCAAAGGTACTGACATCTTTGGCTGGGGGTGGCTGGACTAGTTCAGGTTCGATGGTTGGTGCCGACTTGAGCGCGATCGCCTCGGGTTGGGTCTGTGGCCCATCGACGGCCGGTTGGTTTTCTCTATGGGCTTCCGTAGTTGTAGCATTGGTCTCGTGCGGCTTATCGCTTGGTGCATTTTCGGCTGCAGTGGTATCGTCGGGTTTCGCATGCTCAGGAACCGACTCTGGCGGGGTTGGGGATTCATGCCGGGGAGGTTCGCGAGGCTCCCGCAACTCGGTGGCACTAGAATCAACCGCAAGCGGGGTAGAGTCGGTCGCCTCCGGAGTCTCTTGAGGTGTTGGTTGCGACTGCGAATCAATCGAAGGTTGACTCTGAGGAGGTTTCGCGGGCTGTGGTGGTGCTGCTGGGGCCGCGGGGCGGGCTCGACCAGACGGGATCTTGGGCTTGAAGGCGAGCCCGCCTTTTTTCTTGAACATGGAGCTCATCGTAGCAGTGAAAGATCGCCCGTATAAGTATGAGGGTTTGAGAGACGGCCAATCACCTTACATCGTGCACATCAACCTGGGCATGAAGAAGTTGGAAAATTGTATGCACCGCGAACTCTGAGAAAATGCGGGATGGTGGAGAGCAGCCTGGTCCAGCGAGGTTTAGCCGGTATGCAAATCGATAAGGGAGGCGCCCAATCAGGCTAGCGCACCACTAAGCCCCTTTGAGGTGGAGAGCGCGCTTCTCGATGTGCGACTCAACTTCGAAATTTCAACTCCTGGCCCGAGGGAACGTCCCATCAGCACTACACGACTTCTCCGCGCCGCTGATTCATGACGGTACGCACGCCCTACGTTGGGACGGGACTTGGCTCTATTGCGCTCTCAGGACCGAGCCCTCGCTCTCTTTTCGCCTCACGCCTCGTTTGCATCCGCTGCCACGCGACTTCTGATGCCTCTCACAGCGACCCCCTCTGCCTCGCCTCGTCCATCCACGCTCGCTAAGATGGAGGACAGGAAGAGGCCTGCCATCAGCAGCGCTGACGACCTGGCTCCTCCTAGCAAGAGAGTCGCTGTCAATGGATCCAAGGCCAAGGAAGACGCCCTCGAAATGAAAGAGGAGGGCTGGATTGAGGTAAGTACCCGATGACCCCGTTTCCTATTGCGAGTGTTCGCCGCCCGTCCTACCATCTTGCCACCTTTCCTGTGCTGTTATGTGAGGGCCTGCGCACTCGGGATCGCTGCATCTTCTTATCAGAGTCCGATGCTGGACTACATAGCTCACCAAGCCAGCGATGATGCTCGCTCCCCAGCGACAGAAATCCCCGGCTTTGAAGATGCGTTCTGAATGCACCCGATTTCCCGCGCCCTCGTTTCATGCCTCCACAAATCCGTACACGTTGTTCGACGCGCTGGGACGAAATTGCCGCTGACCTCGGTTAACCAGGCCTTCACGAAAGGATCCATCTACCGACAGATGCAAGAATACAGTCGCAAGGCAGCAACGGCTGAATCGCGACTTGAAGAACTCCATAAACGATCTGTACATCATGACGACCATTTGAGAATTATTGATGCTTGGTGGCGACAGGTTCGTTTGTGCAAGTCAACGTTGATCGAACATGGCTGATATTGGGCAGGTTCTTGAAGAGTTGGAACTCCTTGCAGAGTCCACCGTGTCGTCCTCGGCAACCTCTTCCGGTAAGAACATTGCCTCCGTCGTTCGCGCGTGTGCTGATGTGATGTCAGATCCACCCTATCTGAGTGGCGTGAGCTTCAAGGACCTTCACGACTTTCAGAAACACCTCCAAGACAAGGGCAAAGCAATCAAATCGAAAGCCGAATCACTCCTCGCACGACTGGCTGCGAACCGTGGAACCATTACCCCAGAGGCGGCCGCGCTGGAGAACAAGCTTACCAAGCTTTTGGCCACGCAAAAGGAGTATCTGTTCAAGCTGGATCGACTAAGCGGCGAGAAAGATCAACTCTCAGAACAACTTAATGCGGCTACGTTGCGATACTTCAAGGCGGAGAAGAAACTGGATCGCGCCAAGAGCTCCCAGGTACAGAAGTTAGAACAGCAGGCCTTCGCCAATGCCACCCGACCAACAGCGTCCGGAGATGGTGGTTCGGAAGGCCCTGAGGTTAACGGCACTTCTGGCGAATTGTTACTCAAGTACGAGGAGGCCACTGCTGCCGCGACAAAGCAGAAGGAGCAGTTAGACACCATCCTGGCGGAAATCAAGACCATGCAGGACGAAAACTCGAGCCTCAAAGCGCGAAGGGAGAACCTGACGGATGAGGATTTTATTCGAACGGACGTTTTCAAGCAGTTCAAGAGCCAGAACGAGGACCTCATTAAGCGGATCAACAACCTGGAAGCCACGAACAAGCAGTTGCGAGAAGAGGCCGAGAAGCTGCAGGCGGAGCGATCTGCATTCCGAACTCAACTGGAAGCTGATGCGAATCAGGTTACACAGGAGCTGGAAGCAGAGATAATCTCTCGAGACCAAGATTTGGCTCGCGTTCGCTCGGCAAGAGACGAAATCCTGGCCGAGAACATGCAGCGCAAGGCAAACATGGACCAGGAGCGAACCTCGGTAGATCATGTCAAGGAGCTTGTAAGTGCCAAGGATGATCGAATCTCGGCTCTCGAATCCGAAATCGCACGCCTCCAGTCGAGCGAAGACCAAGAGATGACCAACCCGGACGAGGAAATTTCTCACGACGAACTTCGACAAAAGTACAAGAAACTGGAACAAGATTTCCGGTCCATCAATCAAGAACTACCGTCAATAGAGAAGGCGTATAAGAAGATGAAAGATCTGGCCCAGAAGAAGGTCCTTGATTTTACAGCTATGGAAGAAAGGGTGGGTATTCTGATTGCGGAAAAGAGCAAGGCGGATCAGAAGTACTTTGCTGCTCGCAAGGACGCGGACACGAGGAACAACGAAATCCGATCCCTCCGACACCAAAACAGCAAGAGTTCGGAAATCATTGCGCAGCTCAAGGACCTGGAATCGCAGAACCGGACCTTGCTGGGCAACCTGGAGAAGCAGTTGGCGGATCTGAAGCAGGCAAATGCCACTCTGGTCTTGGAGAACAAGAAGATGGAGGCAACGAGTCTGGAGGCGGTGCGGCGAACAGAGTCCCTCAACAAGCAGGTGGGCGACCTGACCAACATGGTCAAATCTAAGGACGCGGCATCTGCTGTGGTCAGGGAGCGAAACACCATGCAGGAGACCGAGGTGGAGAAGCTGAAAGTTCGCATTGAGCACGTGCAGAAGGACCGCGATAACTGGAAGACCAAGGCATTGAGTAACTCGTCAGAGGAGGAGGAGATGCTTCGAGTAAGTCACTAAGATTGGGTCTGTTGAACTATGCTAACTCTATCGCCAGACTTTTGCTTTGTGCACCATTTGTCGCAACAACTTCAAGAACACGGCGCTTAAGACTTGCGGTCACCTGTTCTGCAACCAGTGCGTTGACGACCGGATCAGCAACCGAATGCGCAAATGCCCGACCTGCTCCCGAGCATTCGACAAGATGGACGTCATGCCTGTGCACCATTAACTGAGCAGGGGGAAATCTCTCTCCTCGGTCCAAGCCCACCCCTTTTTGACACCCGTGTCACGATACCTCTCTTTTTTACTTTAATTGCGTTTTGTCGAGCATTGTACAATCCGTTACTGCTTATTTCTGATGGCTTGGCTTGGTCTTGGGGAGCCAACGCGTCAAGGGGGCTAGTGGGTAGGGAGCTCGACACGGAATCGTTGACGCTTCTTTCTTCTTCTCTGGGCTAGATGGTTGCTATGTTTGGAAAGTTGTCCGTGTACTTTTATTCGCCATGGGGGAGCATGAAATGTGCTCAGCGGCGTGTATATACTGTGTAGCAGGCGAGAGGGCACCAGACGAGGCTTACTATGGGGATGTGGGGATAAGGGTCTGCTGGATAAATGGAAGGCGTCGATTAAGCTACCGAAAACGTATGGCTGAGCAGTGTGACCCTACGTTCTGAGTGCTAAAATAACTTGACTTGGCGAGATGTTGTCATCTGTCTATCTTCGACTGGTGGAGCCGAAGCCGGTGCTCTCGTGGCGGGTGGATGTGTTAGAGCCTGACGAGGATGATCTCCCGTTAGAACCGCCACCCCACCGAGTCTGTCCTCGCCCAATGCTTCCATAGTTGTCGTTTTGTCCGTTGTTGCGGTTTCCTCGCCCAGCCATGTAGCCAGCCGCGGCTCCTCCAGCCATGCCAGACCAGAAGCCAGGGGTCCAGCCGCCCTGGCCAGATGACGGTTTCGTGCCTGGGTAAGGAGGAGGAGGATCATTGCCGGGACCCCAGCCGGGACCCCAACCAGGACCCCAGCCTCCACCACCGCCATCACGATGAACACGGTCACGTCGAGGGCCTCGGTTTTCTTGAGCCCTGATGCAAGCCGAGTAGATGATGAACCCAAGAATGAAGACAAAAAGGATAGTGAAGAGCCAGGCACCCCAGTCAGTGCCGCCACTACCGTCGCTAAACCAGCCGCCGTTGGCAAGGTTGGGATACCGCCGTTCACCTTTGCTGGTCAGAGCGAGGCGGTACTCGACACCACAAGATCCCTTGAGGATGTAGGGGTCATCGGGAGACGAGTAGCCTTCGCAGATGACGTCGGTGCTGCCGAGCTTGAGTTCCTCGGGGAGCGACGCAGTGCAGCTCCACTGGATGTCCTCGTCGCCGTAGGAGGAGCCCTGGTTGGTGCAGCGCAACACATCAATATCGTAGAGGTCGCAGATGCCGCGGGAAGAGAGGCACCGAAGCTGGGGGATGGCGGGGACACGGCGGTGCGCCGTCTTGGCACCGTCACCCCGGAGGGTGAGCGACTCTACATCGGAAAGGCGTATGGCATTCTTGGGGCGCGCAGCGACGGCCAGCGCAGGCAGAGCGAGATAGAGCGCCAGTGCGGTGGGGATCATGGCTGCGGGGTGGTAGGTGATAGGTGGTGATGATAATGCTGCGTGCTGATGATGACGGTGGGTGTCTTTCAGTGATGACCGGGCACGCGGGCAAACTGCTGTGCCGGTTGCAGGGTCCAAATCCCGGGTGGCACGTTGCGTTGGGTGTGATGGTTCGAGTGCAGGAGAAACACAGACAGTGAGTGTCCAGACGGGGTGATGTATATGATGAGAACACGTGGAGGGGCAGTTAGGCCGCAGGGCTGGAAGCTGAAGAGGTTGAAGGCAGCCAAGGCATCCAAGGCTTGAAGGAAATGCGACGTGGCGAGGAACGACGTCGAACCAACCGTCGAAGTAAAATTCACAGACATAAATGTCTAGGGTAGCGGGTCAGCCATGCGCCACGAGTTGCCACAGGTGCCAGCTCTACAACCCAAAGGCTTCACCATTAGATAACACGCCTATGATGATGATGATGCCATGGCCGTGTTTCGATAATGTTCCTTCTGTTCCTTTTGGCGGCGTTGCTACCAGATGCCATAGCTCTTGCGAGCATGTTGAGATTGTAGTGGGCAGAGGTCGGATATTGGTGCCGGGGTAACGCCATCAACTCCTAGCTCCCTCCCACCACAAGCCCAAACCCAACACGCCAAAATTCCTCACAATGTTCCCAATCAAATGTGAAGATGTGACCACCATCAGCCGCACCCCTATCATTGCGAACAATCTGCAATAAGCAGCGAGCCGGGAACACGTCACACGGCGATATGAGTAATTCCGGATGCCGGCATTCGAGGCATGCGGGTTTCAAATTCGCCATGAACAAATGGGATTCGGGCTCGTAGTTACTCCAAAATCCTGGACGAGTGTGTAATGTGCACGTCTCCGGTAATCCGGCCCTTCAAGTCCCCCGAATACACATGCACATGTGTGGAGGAAACAATGGGAACATGTAGGCATTTGAACTGTGTAGGGCTGATCAACAACGCATGCAGCATGTAAGCAGGCCTTTACAGTGCGCAAAAGAACGGCGATGGCCCGGATGAGGCGTGCTCCTATCATGGCAAGTTTCCAAGCGAGCCACGTCGGGACCCGCCCGGTGGGATCCATGGATCAAGATTCCGCTGCATATTTAGCAGCGGGCCAGGCCAGCGGCCAGAGTCAGCGAAATCAGGGGACGAGACAAAGAAGCCAGCGGCGCATGAGATGACTTCCGAATGAACCCCACTCGCGTCGTACTCCATCCATTCAGCGGCGGGCGCTGATGGGACCGTCTCACGTCTACCGTTGGATCCAGATTTGCGACCGGGATTCGGGAGCCAATGTGCACGCCACTGGCACGACTGCTAAGCTTTCCTCGTGGTGAATGCCACTCGATTACCTCAACGGTAAGATCATGGCGGCGACCGGAGCCAAATAGCCACCGATTTCCGACCGGAGGCGATGTCTCTGATCGGGGGAGTGGGCAACCCGACTGCCCGGTTCTTGGTGGATGGGGCTAAAGGCAGATGAAGGTCATGAAAGACGATGAGGTGGAGATCGAGCATGAGTAGAAATGAGTCAAGGCCAGAGGGGCAGAGATCAGAGAGCCGTTTGAATGTGCGACTTGTGAGGCTATGTGAGGCTATGCGAGGCGTTACGCGGCTTTGCTGCGTACGACTGGGTACTCCCTCGAGCCTTATCGAGGTGCGACTCTGCAAAACCCTGATAAATCGGACTTGTGCGATGCGATCGACACGTTGGTCGCCGCCGCTCTTCGGTTCCTTTGCTCGACTTGGTAGACGTGCAAAGAGGCCAAGTCTTGGAGCATCTACTACGTAGTATATCGCGTGGGAATAAGCGTTGGGGTAAAGTCGTAGATGAGATTTCCGATGGCACTCTGGACCGGAGCAGGCCGCATGCTGTGCTCCGTACGGGGAAACAAATCACGGCTCCCTGGTTCTAATCTTGACAGTGGCCCGAGTGAGCGTGCATAGTATGAGATGGGGCAAGGATGCGAGGCAGACACGACTGTGCCGGAGTGCCGGTTTTCATTACTCATGACGTACTCGCCGCTCGAGACAGCGAGACTCGAGACAACCTAGAGCCCCGCGACGCGGAAGCGAAAGCGAACGGAGCGAATGGCCATTGGACGGGTCGCTTTCGCAGTCGTATCCAGACCGAAAACAGGCACCGTTTCGAGATGACAAGCAGCAGCCAGCGAGCCCAACTCCGGTCCCCACCCTTCGGCCGACAAAGTAACTCTGGCTGACTGACCCCAGGCCAACAAGCGCACGCCTCGAGATGAGGCTGCGGGGCTCGGGCTGCTGCAAGACCCCGAAACTCCAGCTGGTTGACCTCACCAGGACGTGAAGGTGAGAGTGTCTCTGGGATGGGCAAGCGAGACATGCAGCGCCGTGAGTCAGATGCTTACATCGGTTCGCTGCCTCGCCTGGTCCCTGGGTTTCTTCGGAGGTGTCATTGACGTCGTAATTGGGGAACGGAGTTGTGATATAGCCGTCTCGAGGCGGGGCCACAACACGGGCGGACCGCGATCGGTAGGTTGTGGGTGAGTGAGGGCATCTCAGAGATCGACCCTGGGTGATGATCGGGAGACAGCAGGAGAATCGTCTCTCAGTGTTCCTAAGCCGGGCGGTGGGTGGGGGGGACCCGGACGGAGCTCCAGCTCCAGCTCCAGCTCCAGCGTTGCACGCTGTCTGCAATCGAGGGAGTTCCGCAGGGGGGCGGTCTGGGCAGCCTGGGCGGCCTGGGGTACCTTAGGGGCTACCTGCTCGCCGTCCACCAATTTAGCACCGCCAATAATCCCCTAGAAACCAGTTGCCCGCCGCACGCCCCCTGTGGGCGGTTTGGCGGGTTTGGCGGGTGCGACTAGCAGCCCCCGAAGGCCCTGTGGCTGCACGCATCGCAGCACCCGGTCAGTGCTGCACGACACTGCACACCACTGCGGACCACTGTACGGAGTGCCACAGCCTGAACCTCCACGGCGTGGTTCCTCACCGTGTGCACTGTGCAGGCCCAGGCCTCGCACCGCCTCGGGGGGTGTGGCCCCAGAAACCCGGTCCGCTGGAGCTGGCATGGAGATGGCGACGGCACGGGCAACGCTAGGGAACAAGGGAAGGTGCGCGTGGTCGGGACCCTTTTTCTATTCCGGCCGACTCTACCTGGTAAGCCATGGGCAAGGTATTAACGCTGCTTCTCCGCGTCGCTTTTCTCCATCTGTGTTCCATTGTTTCTTCTTCTTCCAAGAGACCGCCGCCGCCAAGCCGTCATTCCTCTTGGAGCCTGTGTCTCCCGTCGTTAGCGCCTCTCCCGCCGTGTTCTTGCCCACTTTGATGCTGCGCTCTTGTTAACCACGCACACCTGAACCGTCGGGTTCGCCCGCTCAACCTCGCCAGCGCATTCTCCACAAGCCATCCCGCGAATCCTGTGGTGCTTCAAGGACTAACGGCCTCACACCCCACGGCCAGGCCTCAACCCCTTCACAATGGCTGCCGAATCGTCAGAGAAGGGCTCTGGCGCCGGCCAGTCGCTGCCCTCGAGCCGCGGCGATTCGACCGAGGTTGATGTACCTCGTCCCGCCAAGGAATCGAACTCGGACCCTGAGAAGCTGGCTCTGCAAAAGGCCGACTCCAAGGTTGTAACGCCGCCCAAGAGAACATCCTCCGACGCCTTATATGACCACCTCCCCGCCGATCAAGCCGAAATCCTGCGCCGTCAGGTCATCAGCCCCGAAGTCAAGCAGGGTGTTGCTGTACTGTACCGCTACGCATCCCGCAATGATATCATCATCATCTTCATATCCTCCATTTGCGCCATTGGAGCCGGCGCTGCTCTCCCTCTCATGACGGTCATCTTTGGTAACCTGCAGGGCATTTTCCAGGACTACTTCACTGGCCTCAAGACGTACCACGAATTTACCGACGAACTGGTCCACTTCGTCCTGTACTTCATTTACCTGGCCATTGGCGAATTTGTGACTACCTACATCTGCACTGTCGGTTTCATCTATACGGGCGAGCACATCAGCGCCAAGATCCGCGAGCACTACCTCGAGAGCTGCATGCGCCAGAACATTGGGTTTTTCGACAAGCTTGGTGCCGGCGAGGTTACCACCCGCATCACCTCTGATACCAATCTCATCCAGGATGGTATCTCTGAGAAGGTCTCCCTCACCCTCGCCGCTATCGCCACCTTCGTCTCGGCCTTTGTTATCGGCTTCATTCAATACTGGAAGCTGACGCTGATCCTCTTCTCGACCGTCATCGCCCTTCTCCTCAACATGGGTGGCGGTTCCGCCTTTATCCTCAGATACAACAAGCAAAACTTGGAGGCATACGCTGTTGGTGGTAGTTTGGCCGACGAAGTCATCAGCTCGATCCGAAATGCCGTCGCCTTTGGCACCCAGGACCGCCTAGCTAAACAGTATGATAACCATCTCCGCAAGGCCGAATACTTTGGCTTTCGCGTCAAGTGTACCCTGTCCTGCATGATTGCTGGCATGATGCTGGTTCTGTATCTCAACTACGGCCTGGCTTTTTGGCAGGGCAGTAAGTTCTTGGTTGATGGCGATGTGCCCCTATCCAAGGTTCTGACTATCCTCATGTCTGTCATGATCGGTGCTTTCAATCTGGGAAACGTCGCGCCGAACATGCAAGCCTTCACCAATGCCGTTGCCGCAGCCGCCAAGATCTTTAACACGATTGACCGCGTGTCACCCCTGAACCCCACCGATGATGAGGGTGAGAAGCTTGACCATCTTGAGGGCACTATTCGATTGGCCAACATCAAACATATTTACCCTTCTCGGCCTGATGTGGTGGTCATGAATGATGTCAGCCTCGAAATCCCTGCAGGTAAGACCACCGCCCTGGTTGGAGCGTCTGGGTCCGGTAAGAGTACCATTGTTGGTTTGGTCGAGCGATTCTACGATCCCGTCGAGGGTAATGTCTATCTTGACGGACACGATATCAGTAAGCTCAACTTGCGGTGGATGCGCCAGCAAATGGCTCTGGTGAGCCAGGAACCCACCCTGTTCGGCACTACCATCTACCACAACATCCGACACGGACTTATCGGCACTGCTCATGAGAACGAGAGCGAGGAAAAGCAACGGGAACTTGTCATCGAAGCAGCTAAAAAGGCCAATGCCCACGATTTCGTGTCCGCTCTCCCAGAAGGTTATGAAACCAATGTTGGTGAGCGAGGATTTCTCCTGTCCGGTGGCCAGAAGCAGCGCATTGCGATTGCGAGAGCAGTTGTTTCGGACCCCAAGAGTAAGTCCCTCCTCCTCAACACTGGGATACACCAGCTAACCGTGTCTGTAGTTCTTCTCCTGGACGAGGCCACCTCAGCGCTCGACACCAAGTCTGAAGGCGTGGTGCAAGCTGCTCTGGAGGTTGCTTCCGAGGGCCGTACCACCATTACCATTGCCCACCGATTGTCGACCATCAGAGATGCGCACAATATCGTTGTCATGACCGAGGGTCGCATTGTCGAACAAGGAACTCACAACGAACTCCTTGAGAAGAGGGGCGCCTACTTCAACCTTGTGTCCGCGCAGAATATCGCTGCTGCCGAGGAACTGACTGCTGAGGAACAAGCCGAAATCGATGCCGAGGAAACCCTTATTCGAAAAATGTCAACCAAGGACGGCGTTGTTGCTGATCCCGATGATGACATTGCTGCTAAGCTTAACCGTACCACGACATCCAAGTCCGTGTCCAGTATTGCCCTCCATGGTCGCAAGCCCGAGGAGGAGCATAAGTACAGCTTGTGGACATTGGTGAAGCTGATTGCTTCTTTCAATTCTCCCGAATGGAAATTTATGATAATTGGTCTGGTCTTCTCTGCCATTTGCGGTGGTGGAAACCCCACACAAGCTGGTAAGTCAACTTCTCTAAGAATCCAATGCACCACCTTTGACTGACCCCTTACAGTATTTTTTGCCAAGGAGATCGTCATCTTGTCTGTACCCGTCACCCCTGAAAATCGGCACCAAATGAAGAAGGATTCGGACTTTTGGAGTGCTATGTATGTGATGCTGGCATTCGTTCAGTTCCTGGCATTTGTGACCCAAGGTGTCTTGTTCGCCAAGTGCTCTGAACGACTTATTCACCGAGTCCGAGACCGCGCCTTCCGAACCATGCTTCGACAGGATGTGGCGTTCTTTGATAAAGATGAGAACACCGCTGGTGCTCTGACCTCGTTCCTCTCAACCGAGACAACCCACGTTGCTGGCCTCAGCGGTGTGACTCTGGGAACGGTATTGATGGTTTTGACAACTCTCATCTCTGCATGCGCCTTGGCGCTGGCCGTTGGATGGAAACTCTCCCTTGTCTGCATTTCCACCATCCCGGTCCTTCTGGGAACTGGCTTTTTCCGTTTCTGGATGCTGGCACACTTCCAGCGGCGGTCAAAGGCTGCTTACGATTCATCAGCCACCTTTGCTTCGGAAGCCATCTCAGCCATTCGAACCGTCGCCTCCCTGACTCGTGAACACGACATCTTGGGCCAATATAAGCAATCCCTTGCCGAGCAGCAGCGCCGCAGTCTGATCTCCGTCATGAGGTCGTCATTGCTGTACGCCGCGTCGCAGTCACTCATCTTCCTCTGCTTTGCACTCGGTTTCTGGTATGGTGGTACCCTGATTGCAAAGTACGAGTATGGCATGTTCCAATTCTTCCTCTGCTTCATGGCTATCATCTTTGGCGCCCAGTCTGCGGGTACCATCTTCTCTTTCGCCCCTGACATGGGTAAGGCATACCAGGCTGCAGGCGAGTTGAAGAAGCTGTTTGACAGACAACCCGTTGTAGACACTTGGTCGAATGATGGCACGCCCCTGAAAGAAGTTGAGGGTACGCTCGAGTTCCGGGACGTTCACTTCCGCTACCCCACCCGGCCGGAGCAGCCTGTGCTTCGCGGCCTCAACCTCACGGTCCGACCTGGACAATATGTGGCTCTGGTGGGAGCATCTGGATGTGGCAAGAGCACGACGATTGCTCTTCTGGAGCGCTTCTATGATCCCCTATCTGGCGGAGTTTACATTGATGGCCATGAGATCAGCGGGCTGAACGTCAACGACTACCGATCGCACATTGCGCTCGTAAGCCAGGAGCCGACGTTGTATCAGGGAAGCATCAGGGAGAACATTATTCTGGGAACGTCAGACGAGAACGTCCCGGACTCGGCCATCGAGTTCGCTTGCCGCGAGGCTAACATCTATGACTTCATCGTATCCCTGCCAGATGGCTTCAACACTGTCGTTGGTAGCAAGGGTGCTCTGTTGTCGGGTGGTCAGAAGCAGCGCATTGCTATTGCCCGTGCGCTGATCCGAGACCCCAAGATTCTGCTGCTTGACGAGGCGACGTCCGCACTGGACTCGGAGTCGGAACACGTGGTGCAGGCGGCGCTGGACAAGGCTGCCAAGGGCCGGACGACCATTGCCGTGGCCCATCGCCTCAGCACGATTCAGAAGGCGGATGTAATTTATGTATTTGACCAGGGTCGTATTGTGGAACAGGGAACCCATTCAGAGCTCATGAAGAAGAATGGACGATACGCAGAGCTTGTCAACCTGCAGACCCTTGAGAAACATTGAGATGTCTCGGAGCAGTCTGCCAGTTGGGCATGAGACAAGCTATCGAGGACATCCTCTTGGGCGGTTACAGCTTGTGATTTATTATTGCATGGTTCTCCAGACAGGGCAAAAGTTTGGAAATGCGAAAGCATTGGATGGCGTTGACGGAGGGAGACTTTTTATAGATGAGGCATAGTACGATCGTCGCGGCGATGACGCGAGGCTGCCAATCTCTACACTCATGTAATGTTTTCTTTGTACATTACTTCATTATACATCGAAGCCGCTCGAAATTGAACGAATATTTGCAAAATGCACCGTATCCATCTATGCATAGCATGAACTGCTGACTTGCGCAGCACACGGCGAATCAGGGTGAGTGAGACAGGTTGAAAGAGGGGGATGCACACTGTTCAGAGAGACAAGGAGAGGAGGAGCTGGGACGTTGAATAACCACATGGCAAGGGACACGTGGATATGAGAGGATGTCTAAGACATGAAAGGTTCAGTAAGAGCATCATTGGGATAGAAGCTGGGCCAGATATTCCCATGTCGGTGGTTGTACGGAGTACTCACCCTGACTATCGACTCTCGGCGGAACGTAGACAGTCATGTGACAGTCATGTGTAGGCAGATCTCAAATGTAATGCCAAGAAGGCATGATAGTCTGGAATACGAGATCTCGGAAAAGGCGGAAGGCAGAAACAGCTGGCGACTGGTGAATGGGTAGATGAGGTTGATACTATAGCAGACACTACGTCGGTAGGTAAGACAAAAGCAGGCGCCACAATAGAGAGTGAAATTTGAACAAGGCAATGGGGGGGCAGGGTGAAGGAAAGAAGACGTGTGGTTCGCGGGAGATGCCGAAAGGGCTTAGTTGACAGTGGAGGCGCGCTGAATATAGAACATATCCATCCCTGTTTCGGAGGGGAATGTCTTGGATCTAGAGATGACGGTGGCACGCCTCTCACCAGTGTGCTCAGGTGGGGAGGTTAATGCAAGCCCGGTGTTGACAGTTGCACGTGGAGCACGCGCAAAGACAGAAAAAGGAAAAAAGAACTTGATAGTGGTGATGATGATGATGATGGAGAATGGCGTTGCCCGCCTTGTCAGAGAGAATTGGAGTCTTGGCAGGGGAGCATCACTGGCGATTGGCCGAGTTGGAGGTGGGTTAGTCGTCTCCAGGGAGGCGCGTGGGTTTGGCGTGCCGGTGACGGACCCGTAGATGGAGTGGATGGACGCGGTGAAGGCTAAGCCCAGGTACAAGCTGACTTAATTATGGGTTACGCGGATGAGGCGGGTGTTGGGATTGTTGTTGGTGTGTAAGAAAGTGGAGCGAGCGGAGGAGACGGTTCATGTGACGGTTTGAATAGCGGTTCGAATGGCGACATGCTCGAGGCTTGGTATTATCGAATACTAGTGGTGACGGGTGCTCACCGGAAGGGCAACGGCGGGAGTTGATAGCGCTGGCCCGTCAGAGCCACGCAGAGGGGCAGAGGGGCAGATGAGCAGATGGGCAGATGGGAGACGGACTGGAGATGGGAGGCTTTTGTCCACGCGGCCGAGCTACCTGAAGCTGGAGACGAACGGTGAGGCGGGATCGACGAGAGTGGGTTTTGCCAGACGGACTGATCTGGGCGGGATGGGGCGAGAGACCACCGACGACGTAACGCAGATGGTACGCAGTGCCCGACCAGGATGGCTTCACAGCGAAACATCCCAAGACTTGGCTGGCAAACAGACAAGCGAACACCTACCTACCGCGAGGAAACGATCCTGCCAGATGCTGGGGGAGATGGGCCGCCGACAGGGAACCAGAGGCCGGGCGCAGGGATTACGGAGCGGGCGCGCCGTGGGTCATGGGCAATTGGGTTGCTGGGCATGGAGTGTTAGTAGGGAATCTAGTACTACGTGGTAAGGAATGTAGTAGGGAATCTAGCGTGGAAGCCAATGGCCAGTGGCAGAGGTGGCATGGTGGCATGGGGCTGTTTTTGCTCCGAGCAAGCGAGATTTGACGGCCACAGTCGGCGGCCCAGGAAGAGTGCGCCGGGGGGTCTCCCCGGCTTCCCCTATCATCCGGTGCGTACGTACTGTACCATGTGCTCGCGTGCGTTTGTGTTTGAAGCCCCGGAGCACCATTGCATGAGTTGTGTGGCCTGACACTTCCTGATCCCTCTGAAATGCCGTCGCCCGGTGTTTTTGGGACCGTTCTGTCCTGCGGCATGGGAACAAAACAAGTCGGGGCGTCGGGGGGCGTCGGGAACGGCATGGCCGCCCTACAGTATGCAGTATGCACGGGATGACCAAGTTGGTCCCTGCAGGTGGCTTTTCCCCCTGCTAGCCGTTGCATTTATGCAGTGCGACTCTGGCTGGGCGCACGCGAGAGAGAGAGAGAGAGAGATTTAATTCCACTGCTTCTCGGTGCAGCATCTGAATCCTACCTTACGTTTCTGGGTGCGCTCCTGTTGTCCGTTCCAGATTTGTTTATGCATTGTTGCTACTTGTACGTAGTACTAACATGGTCCGCATTACAGCTATTTCGCGCAGCCCGAAATGAGATGAGGCAGACGTTGGTGGAGAGGACGTCCACCAGAAGAACAACAGGATAATAGCAGAGAGAGCATGACTTGTTAGACGCGGCGTCAAAGATAAACACTATTGATTTTAACATCACCTGCCTCTGCCGCTTGTGCTCTCAACAGTCCCGGAGGTGAGTCTCGATTCACGACAACTAGTCCGAGTTGGGAACCAATATTGAACGGTGGTGATGCGTGATTACCTGTCATCGCTGTGCTTGCCTGCTTGCTTGCTGTGCTTATACAGAAGTGCATGCATGCGTTGGCCTCGTGCCAAGGAAAACAATAAGCCCTATTTTACTGAACAGACCCGGCCTCTGTCATGGGCTGCCAACACTTTCCGGGAGTCCAGAGTCCAGACTCTGGACATGAATCGATCTTGCAGTTTCTAGCGCTGCTGACTTGGATCGGGCAGGCTGGTTTTTAGTGTTAGCGCCATGAAGCACGAAAATGGCATGGATGGCGTCTTCCCTTTTTTTCTTCTTGTCTTCCCCCCCATTTTACTTTTGCCCACATGTCTTGTCGTTGAATTGGACAGCCTAGAATGATCTCGTGCCTTTACGGAGGCGTTACCCGTCCATTCATTCGAGAGAGTCGAGACAGGCGAGAGATGGCCGTCTTACTTCTCATATCGCGGCTCATCCAATCCGATGGCAGGCTCCAGTCTCGATTGTCCGGTTGGCTGGCTGCCAGCGACTAGTAATTGCGCGCATGCATTCATCACGCGGAACCCGAGCGAACCATGGTTCAAGGAATGGACGAGGGCGCAGATCAAAGCTTAATTGCCTCTTTCGTCGCTGGTGGGTGATTTGCAAGGTCGCATTTGGGTCAGCAACTTGTGCCACATCTCAACGTAGCGCGTTCCGCTCGCGGCAGTCCACTGAATGCAGCAAATCCAGCAACGGGGAGTCCAAAAGAAGACGACCCGACTGGGACGCGCCCCCGATGGCCCAGTCAATAAACCGCTGCGCTACTGTACCTCCACCTACTCACCTACCCACCTACCCACCTAGGTACGGTACCTTGTGTCCTGCAACCCACCACCAGGGCGAGCCCCCAGAGCCCCCAGAGGGCCACAACGCCCACAACGCCCACACGCCACGCCCACGTTTATAGTACTAGTTGATAGGTGCTACCGCTGTAGGCTCCTGCTAGTGGTTGTCAGTAGCCAGGAACCAGCCGCCAGTACCCCACCCACCAACTTCCACCGCTGCTGTCACTACCGCCGTGCACCACCGCCAAATCACCGCCAAACCACCGCCAAACCACCGCCTCAGCGTCAAACCATCACCGCCATCCTCTTCAGCGCGTCTTCCGCCCGCCCATCCTGCGTCCATCCAGTTGCAACTCGGTACCCAGACAGCTGCATTCCGGGAGGGTGGGGAGGTGGCCGCCAGCGAACTCGCAGGCCTCCCCTGCTCTCGAAAGGGAAACCCTTGTTCTTTGGCTGGGGAACCCCCCCTCTCTGACTCCTTCGCACAGCCATGCTCCAACCAATGCCGCCCTGGACGACGCCCATCTAGGCCTGCGCCGCCCCGTCCCCGGCTCGCAGAGTATGCATAGCCTGCGCCTGCCGTCGATTTGGACTGGGGTTGGCTAAGGGCTGGCTAGGGCTTCCTCTTCGAGGTGCCGGCTCTTCAGCCATTTTGCTCCCGCTTGATGCGGTCCTTGATTGCGCGGTCCACCCACCCACCCACAATCCGACCCCCCGGTCGCCGCCATCCCCTACCTCAATCCCCGGCCTATCCATGACCAGTGCGTCGTCTGGCTCGGGCGGCCAGGCACGAAGGCCATCAGCCTAGTTCGTCTAGTGCTTGGCCTAGTTTTCGTTCCTGGACTTGGGGACTCAGTCCATGTTATTTCCTCCACTGACCCGCCCGCCTGTCGCTCATCTTGGCTCCTTTCTCCCTCGCGCACCGTTGCCCAGAGCCGCCGACGATCACTACCTCCTGGGCCCGCCCGTTCTCGACTTCACTCACCTTGACGATCCCTCGTTAAGCACAGTCGCGACGTGCTCAATACATCACGCCCTCTGCCGAGACATCTGCTTCACTCGTTTGGTGCTGTCTCTCCCTCCACTCTCTTGCTGCGGCCTCGACCAAGCCTACCAGCCCGACCTGCGTCAAAGCTTCGCTGCCAACCATCCGACTCGACTCTGAACTCCCGCATCTCAGCTGCTCTCGTCCTCCTCGGTCTGCGCCAATCCCACCTCTTGGTCGCCAAATACCGCCATTGTGGTCAACCTCGAAATTGCTCTTCTGACCCGTCACGCACGCGGTTGGCTCTCATCCACCTGCCGTGTCTCCCCCGGTTTGTCCTCTTTGCTCAGAAGGCACGCTATGCTACCACGGCTTTGACGACCTCCTCCGACTTTGCCTCTCTACATAAAACACCGTCAACCATTGTCTTGACCTGTCGGCTTACTTTTTTGGTTCGCCCGCTTGTCTGTGCTGCACCATTGCTTGTCGAGCCAACCACGCTCCCTCTCGAGTCGACTGGGTCCATTGTGGTGAAACACGCAGCAATCTCGCCCATCCTAGCCAGCTGTCACTGCCACGACCGAGCAAAGCTGTTCCTGAGCGTCCCCGAGACAGGCAGCTGTTTTCTCTCATCTTCATTTCAACACAGTTGGGCGACTTTTCGCCTCGTCACTCGTTACCATGGCCGCCTCGGCTCCTTCATCTCGCATCACACGCCCGAGCCTTCGATCGGCCTTGGGCCTGTTGCTAGTTGTGGCTTGTCTTGCCTCAGGAGCTCTGGCCCGAACCGAGACACGCCATCCCCGCTTTCGCATCCGCCGTGTAGCAGACGTTGCTGGTTCGGAAGCTTCGATTCCTCGAGAGGTGGACCAATCCCACGCTTCCTCCCGAGACACATTGTGGCAGCGTGCGGACTCGGCAGCCAGCGACGACGAAGATGTCGAATCTACCAAGACTTCGACCAAGGCTTCGACCAAGACCTCAACCAAGACCTCAACCAAGACCTCAACCAAGACCTCAACCTCTGCTAAAGCTACATCCGAAACTGGATCAAAAGACAAGGCCACGGCGACCGTCACCACTCTCACCATCTCCATCACCGACTCCGAGGCCACCTCTACAGCCGATGTCACGTCCTCGCCCCTCCCCGAGGCCTTTGATGGCGATCTTGAGTCCGAACTGGACGACACTGATTCCGACAGCAACTGCCCGACCTTCCTAGATGGCGTCCTCGCCGACCCTTCGTACGAGGCTTGCTATCCCCTCTCCATGATGCTTCAGGTAAGCTTTCATCTATCTTTTATATCGCGTCGCAAATGCTAATCCACGACCAGACATCGCAAGGCTTTTTCAACGCCCAGAAACAGCTACTCAGCATCGTCCGAGTCCTGGATGCTACCTGTGCCGCCAACGTCACCTATTGCACCGAGTTCTTTGACGCCGCCGCCGCGAACCTGACAACAGACGCGAACTGCAAGAAGGAATACAACAGCGGTGATAGCGCCGTCAAGCAATTTCTTTTCGGCCTCCAAGCATACGAGATGATGTACCAGGCCACTTGCCTACAGGACCCCGATGATGATATGTATTGTTACGCAAATGCTATCACCAACCTCACTACTGCCTCCAACGCCTACTTTTACTACCTCCCATACAACCTCACCCTTCCTGGCAGCACCGTCCCCGCTTGCAGTTGGTGTAACCAGGAGACTATGGCCATCTTTCACACTGCCTCGGCCGACCGATCCCAGCCCATCTCCAACACGTACGAGGCCGCAGCTCGGCAGGTCAACACAATTTGCGGGTTGAACTTCGTCAACAGCAGTCTCGCGGATGCAGAGGTATCTGCCAGCTCCGTTTTCATGCCCTCTTGGACCTCCATAATCACCTCAATCATGGGAGCTGTCCTCATAAACGCTTTGTTATAGACGGGATCCTTACACGACATGCGTGGTCCATGGCTCGTTCCTTTACGGCCCTTCGACAAGGACCCTCATACTACCACTTTTAATCGCGACGCCTGCAGATCTTCCTTCATTTTGAATCTGCTTTTTCTTTTCGATACGATCAACCTCGGTATATATTCACGACTCTGATACCCTCACCCAGTTTCCTCGGCATATTTCTTTTACCACCACCATCACGGTGTTTGTCTTATACGGCCACGATGGAAAACTAGGTTACATTACAACATTTTTAATCTCGGACGGGTGGGACATCATTCATTATCTTTTACTTCCGGCATTAGACGGATTCGATTTTCAAAAGCGAGCACAGCCCGGAGTTTGCATTTTGGGTTGGCAAAGACCTCCTTTTCAACGCATGGGCATCCTGACACATAGGATGGAGGAGGAGCACGGCGCAAGCTGTGGGACAAGGTCCAGGACGGAAAGAATTCCCTCCGTGCCTGATGGATCTTGTGGAGATGGGGCATATACGACCTCTGTATGAAATTGAGACGCAGAGAACCTGCGATGGCTAGATAGCACAAACCAACCAACAAGCTACTAAACAAATCAAGTTTAAATCATTTCTGTTGTCTTTGATGCGGGCTCGTACTGTGATATCTTGTGAGCCTCCTTTCTGTTGATGAAGATTTTTTGGTTTGAAATAACTCCTGCTCAACTACTCTGTCCTCATTTTCCTCCGAACTAAAGTATTCTAATTCCCTCAGCTCTCCGCTTCTGTATGTTGGCTCGTATCGCTGTCTACTCACGCCATTCTCAAGTCCGGGTAGATAGTGACACTGGCTAGCATGGATATTATGGCAAAGCCTATTTGACGTAGCTGCCCGGCTGAGTTCCCTTGTCACCTACACGAGCCGCACCAATCCAGATATGACGCCATACTTTGTTTTTTTACCTTTGATGGGATGCTGGTGGCCAGACATCTATCACTGGCTGTCGGAACGTCCTTCCGGCTGATCTTAGATGCTGTGCCGCAGGCTTTATCGTGACATGTTCTCAAGTGTCAGATAGGTTCCGTCGGTTATTGGGGCCGGCGGCGCAGGGACCAGTTCGGAGCCTGACAAGTATACCATTTCCACTATGGGCAAAGTTTGCGAGAGGAGATTGCGAGGATGCGCAGGTCGTATGTCGACGGGAAACCAAAGACGCGAATGCGGACCGATGCTCGATCCTAGCATGGTATCAAAAAGGCCTCATACTTGAGTCTCGAATGTCTTAGGCAGTAGCAGACGAGAAGACGTCGTCATTATGAGCGACACTGGCAGGACCAGGGCGGAGGTGCATGAGGTGCATGTGGGTGTAGAAGTAGTCTCTGCACTCTGGGATTAGCGGCCCGGCACACTGTGTTGATGGGATATTAGAAGCTAGTCCCTGGCTCGGTGTGCTACCGACACGGCAGTTGGCAGAAAAGGTGTAGTAGTATCGAGGAATAGAGAACCGTGTCCCGGGTCAACGATGGGGACATCTCTAAGCGGTGGAGAAAGTTGTTCCACCATGCGCCTGTGCTCTTACCCTTGCATGACTGGCTATATTTGGTATGTCTGGTCGTGCTGGCAACGTTGGATGAATGGGAATCTCGTCATCCCGGCCCGAAGTTCCTCGAGGTGAGCACGCTAGGTAGGAATTGATAGAATGGATCTGATAGCAGAAGGGCGGGATACCTGCCCTATCCCTGGGATGAATGTGACACAAAGCCCTCCATTTGTTTCGTGTATGGGTTACCGTGAGCTTCGGTTGTGTAACACTGCCAATATTGGCTGAAACTGCATCGAGACCGACGAGTCCAAGCATCCTAATGAGATGTATTCTTAACCCAGACCCAACCAGCCAGCAGTCATAGGTTAGAAAATCACAGCCCGGAGAAGCTGGCGAATCAGTTTGGGCATCATGTGATTCGTTTGGCCGTGAGCAAACAAGATGAGAGAAGAAGCCCTTCACTCGTGAACAGTCAATCGTGATGTTGAAGGGCATCGGTGACACACAACCACACTCCGCGGGAAATCGTGAATGGGCGAGAGAGAGTCGTTCATCCGAATTTGCGCGGTTGAGTTGACTGTAAGTACATAGAGTTGACACTACTTTCGAGGTATCCTTTATTCTTTTTGACTAGTGCCGGGTTTCTCGACATGGGACAGACCAGTGCAGTGGTAGGGATCTGATACGGAGATGTCCAGGCGGAAACACGGCTTACACTACTCCGTACTGTTCAAGTCAACATGTCGGAGGAATTGACAGGGTGGGTTTCTCAGCCATGGCGCATGGCTGGGAATGGTACACACGTACGAACCTGACCTAATCAACGCCCTCGAAAGAGTGAAGATCGCTAGCCCTCAAGATAGATGCCACTCACTGCAGCACGCCTAGAGCGGGGAATGGGGGAGCATCAACGCAGATGCGGATAGTTGTCGGATGACGAACTTTAAGACATTTTCCTCCGTACGTCGCCACACGTTCGACAACTAAGCTATTGTTGCAGGCCGATGGATCAATTCATGCACCCAACGCCAATCAAAGGCTGAAGTCGGCTGACATGGCGCGCGGGATGTTCTTGCATGAGGAAACGGCCTTGCTGTCATGCCCCGGGCCAATACGAGTTGTGAGCACCGCCCTATAGCCGCATCAGATGTCCGATGCATCACCGATTTTACCAACGCGGCCCCAGCCGTTGACATTGCGGAACCACTGTGACAGCTCGGCCATCTTGCTGCTTGTCGCAGCGGGCGGATTTGGCAGCACGAACGGCCGTAAGCACCTGCATCAGGCTTGAAGCGGGCGACTGGGGAAATGATCTGGTGGAGGGTTGACTCGGTCTAGTCGATCCACCACGCTGGGCCCTCAGCTACTAGCATGGATGTTGAATGACGAACCAAGATGCACCACTGAGAGTCAACTGCAGGTCAGGGCCATGCTGTCAATGCATGTTGGTGCCGGCTGATCATCATCCACGGTCCGGGTCCATGGCGCTCACGTCCCAGGATTGCTTACCTGGGGAGGGACCTAGTGACGCGGTGCGGCTGCTCCTCCATCCTAGCTAGTCCTCCAGAAACAAGCAACCTCGTACAGAGTGCACTAGGGGTCTAGAACCAGCCAGTGGCCAACCTGCAAGCCCCAGGATCGACTGAGGCGAAAGCAGAAAGTAGCGTGCCGCGTCAATAGTCTGAGCCGAGAGCGACTGCTTAGGTACGATCTCCTTGCCTGATTCTCCATGCTCGCTTGATGGCGGCGGGGATGCGAGATGATGGTGACCACCACTCTCCATTCGCGTCCCCTCCAGGTCGCGGGCGATTCGGGAGCCCAAAACGTGGGAATGAATGGGCCATGTCCACCTAAGATTTGCAACAGAAAGCGGTGAGCGTCAGGCTTGCATCGCTCCCTGTGTTGGACTGAGGACTGACCCTGCTGGGCTTCACTGAACCCCACCGGTGCCGGAGGAGATCAACCCAAGCTGCATCGGAAGCATGGGCCGTGAACCAGATGATGACGGGCTTCGTCTCGTGTAACCTGGGGAAAGCGCCCATTACGCCAGCAAGGTCGCAATCACAGCAGCCGGCTCCATTGGTCCAATGCGCCAGTCTGAGCGGGAGTGCTCTGCAGCACCGCTAATCATAACGTGGGAGCGACACTACATCAGACGATGCTGTGCCGATACCTCCCCCCTCAGCCCTTGGAAGGGGCAGCAAGTCCCCAACTCGCGGCGTTCGGCGTCCAGCGCCTACTGTTCAGCGTCCAGCGTCCAGCCACACCATGTAACTGACTGATTCAAGTGTACTACGTAGTAGAACCGAGGCCAACCCACTTGGAGCTCCCCGATCGATGGTGATGTTGTGGTGTGGGGTTCAAAGAAACGAACGGCCTGGTCATCCCCCCTTGTGCCTTGTCGATCCCGTTGTCGAATCAGACTCGACCGGATCCATCCCCGGTCACCGCCACCCAACAAAGCATATAGCCAATGACCAGAGGCGGCACGGAACGCCAGGGCGGAGCATCATCAGCCAGTCCAGGGTCTGAACCCCAAGTGCCCAAGGCCATGAACGAATGATGCTAGCCAACAAACTTGAGCCCACCTGACCTGCAGTTCTCAGAGACATTTGATCGGTATCGTTCTCGGCAGTTGATGGGCAGTAGACGCCTGCAACTCGGGTTATGATGGGGTCTGCGAAGGATTCAAGAGACAACGGTCGGTTGTCCAAGGCCAGGTGGTGCCGCCGTCCGCCGAGTGAGGGGCCGAAAACGCCCTGTGCCCGTGAACGAGGAAAGAGACATTTCGCCCAGAAGCCCGGGTGGGCAGCGCGCCAATGGAACGCTAGACGAGCCCAGATAGCCGGGTCAGGACCGATCGGTGGCAGCTGGAGGGAGGGGTGGAAGGGAGGAGATTTGAGATGGGACCGTACGTGGTGGTAACCGGGGAACCGGGGGCGACGGGTAACGACGTTAGGAGGGTGGGTTCGCTCGGGGAGATGTTGATGAGCATGGCAGATCTCGGGAGCCAAGGCAAAATTGAGTATTAACTAGTGCCATACGCCGTAGATACTTGCAGCCGTGTGTAATACCTCTGCAACGGATCATGCCTGGCCTGGTCTGTCCGCCATGGCCCATCTCACAACTGCTTTCAGCGTGGGAGAGTCAACTCCACATTGGGTTGTAGCTAACTGGGCGGTGTCGAAGCGATTTCCATCGAGTCCGACAGGCTGGGAGCCTGGGCGGGCGGGAGATGCAGAAGCAGGGAGCGGGAGTCCCATGACACAACAATGAGGACAATGTGTTGGTAGGACAAGGCAGGCTAGTGCTACCGTACTACTAGGTATGTGAGGTAAGGTAGGTTAGGTAGGTTGGTAGGTTGGTAGGTAGGTAGGTAAGCAAGGTAAGGTAGGTAGGGTTGTACGGAGTAGGTTGTCGTCGGTTCGTTGGTACCTGAGTCTGGGATCGGCGGGTTTTCCTTGCCTGCCAAGTGGGGCGCCTACTTCCCTGTAAGGTGGGCGGGCCAAAGCGAGCTGCCTATCTCGGTACCTTGGCAATTGGGATGTTGGTCTACTCCAACTCGGTGCGGCAACATGAATACCTTACCTACCTAGGTACGCACCTACCTACCTCTACGTACCAAATATAGGCAGGTACCTAGGTACGTGCCTTCTCCTCTCCCCTCCTGCGGCAAGGTGCAACGGTTGATTTGGAATACACACAACCTAAGGTGCCTAGGTATGTACGTGCATGCGCAGTTATCACACCTCGATGCGAGGGCTGATGACTGCGTAAAGATGTGCATGAATGCACTTGTGCACATGCGTAGCCACCTGTTGATTCGGTGCCTCCATACATAGCATCAGCCATGTTACAAACATGTGTACACCCCCACCACTGCAACCTGCAACCTGCAACCTGCAACCTCCAACCTCGACCGCCGCCATCAAACCACCACCACGGATCCTAGACCAACATCCTTCCGCATCCCTCTCGCCAAGCTCACCGGTAGTGTGTGGAGGTATAGGACCCAAACGGCAAGGTCTCACCTTATTCGCCTTGGCTCCGTCCCAAACGGGCTTGGGGCCGGGTCAATCAACGTCAACCATGGATGCGGATCGGCCTGCCAGCCTGGTCGCGGCTTGGAAGGCACCCTGGCATGTACCTATTCCATGGTACTGTAATGAGCCTGCTTAGGATTCGATGGCAGCCAACAGGTAGGATTATCAAAGCGGACACAAAACATCACAACGAGTTAGGCCTGGATGGGGCAGGGAGCAGCATCCTGCCCACCCACTCAGTTCAGCAATCTGCCACGCACAGATTCACCTCGTTGATGAGCGAACCGTAGGGCACTAGTGGGCTCTCTGGGCCCTTCCTTCGCTTGACTGGTCACCTGGCTAGAGATTTGAGATGCTCGGCAGCAAAGCCGCGGGTGACGGTGGTGGCATGGGCGTGACATCCAATGGCGAGACAGTCATGTCCGCGGAGACGAGAGTCCTTTGTACTTACTCGCTACCATCCTCGGCCATCCATGACGGAATGTTTCCCAATGATTGACCAACTGCCTTGCCTGACCCGGCAGGTGGGTTGGGCGCTTTTTTCGTTGTCCCCGGTAGCCGGTTGCTTGAGGGTTGAACTCAGTGCAGGGAACTTTTTAGCAGTCCCTTCAGGTAGGTAGGCAAAAGAACCAAGCCTGGCTGGCTCGGGAGGGCGCGATTGGTTTATTGAACCCCGAGCCACTCGGCTAATGGGAGCTGAGGTAAGGGTACCCAGGGAAGCTTATAGTTGATTGATTCCAAAAAGAGACACAGGACAGCATTGTGATTCTGCCTCAAGCCTCGTTGGGTCGCCCACGCCCAACTGCCTACCGACCTACCTACCTTACCTACCTATCTTACCTTACCTTAGGTACCTACCTACCTACTGTACTGTACTGTACTGTGCCCTCCTTGCCTCCCTGCACTCCGTACCGCACGGACGCTCGCAGGCCGGACGGCCTGCATGTTCTACCTACTTTGTACACACTTCAACCACGGTGCGCTGACAACAACCGTTGCTCTGGTTCTTATTAACCCTCGTCTCAATTCTCGCGTCCCTCCCGTCCTTCCTAGTTTACTACTTCCCACTCCGGCCTTTGCCTAGCCTCCCTGAGCCAGCCTTTGCGTGCCCGTCGTGTTGTGCCTCCTCTCCCGTCTCGGCCTGGCTTTGTCTTCGAGCCTGTCCGCTTTTGACCTGGAACCAGAGCCAGCGACTGCCCAGGCTCTCCTCCGCGTCGCTCCCCCACCTCATCCACCTCCGCTATCACTATCTCCATCGTCATCATCCAAGTTCTGGCGTTGCCTGCCGTCCTGCATCCCTCCCGCCCTCTTGCGTCGTACCCCTCCCAATCCTACGCTTTGCTTTCTTTTTCCTTGCTGTGTATCCGTACTCCGTACAAGCACAGCACATCCACACCCGCACGCTACTCGATCCCGTCTCTTCGGCCGTATGCTCTCGCCCCTCTCTTCCACACGCCCACCGTCTCGTTGCTCTCGTCTCTGCCCCTCAACTCTACAACCACAAAGTACCTACAGCCACAGCCACCCTACCTACTTGAACCCACCGACCTGGACCTCATTGTGCTCCACCTCGGGAAGAATGCGCCGCCTCGCGTGAGACGGATTCACTGTCGTCTTGTCCTTTGCTCACGCCGCCCGGCGCGCTCTGTTCGCCCAGCTCGCCCAGTTCGCCCAGCTCGCCCCGTTCGCCCCATTTCCTGGTGACCATCTGGCCGCCACAGCTCGGCAAACACCAAATCCGGCCGCTCATAGGGTTGACCAGCCGCCTCCGCCGCCGCCTCTCTCAAAAGCAGTCTCTCACATAATCTCACACAATCTCTCAACTTGGATCTCGATTCTGACTCTCTCGGTCCTTCGCCGTCTGTGCCTCGCTGCTCCATCAATCGGGTCACAACTGAGGTTTTGACCGGTCTTTTAGGGCCTTCCTCGTGTCTCTCCAGCTTTCGCTTTACACTCCCCCCCTGGCTGCTCAGGGTGTCTCTGTTGGTTCACTGCCCTGCGACAACCATCACCACCACTTTACGACCACCCGCCCAGTGGACCCATCCGCATTCCTTGGATGAGCTGGGCTGCTGGGGCTTCCCGTCGCGCTGTCCCTTAAGTAGGCGGATCTCGCCCCTCATTGGATGCTACTTGGGAATCCATATAGGGTCAACCTGCCCATGTAAGTTTGCTCAATCGACGCAAGCGACCCAAGCCGCCATTTACCTCGCCTAAGTTGGACATCTGGTTCTTCTTTCATGCAATTTCGTTGATGGTAACACTCGCATCCTGAGGGCTCACCGTCCATGTCCTCCACCACCGTCGAAACTGTTGCCAACAGCCGTGGTGTCCCGAAAACCATGGCGCGCCCATATACATCTGCCTGGGCTCCCGATCCTCGCCAACTCCCTCGCGACTCAGGCCATCATCATTCCCAATTCTACAATCAACCACACCAAGATTTTCGATTACCTCCCCCGGCAAGCTTGGTATCTGGAGCGCCTGAGAGCCGTGGCTCCTCACACCTGCAGCCTCCACAACATCCGAGGCTGGCTCCCTTATACCAAGGCACCGATGTGCCGACTTCTACTCCGCACGTCTCACACCCTCCACCGCCGCTTGTGCTGCCGTCTCACCACGGTTCGGCCATCGTAGCCGATCAACAGAGGCACCATGGGCTACATGTAGCCCAGACACCGCCTACTTCTCTCCCCTCCCACAAGCTCGAATCTGCAAGCCTTTCAGGGCCAACACATTCCGCACGCTGCCCGAGAGCAAGCTATACCAGGACCTCAACCTGCGCCCTTCGCTCACGCACCACATATTCCCGCGGTTGATACACGCGGTGACCAACGCCTAGACAACCAACAAGCTCCCCCAACTGCAACCGCGATGGTGCTCTCGCCGGCCGCTAGCAGTCCTCCACTCTCCCCTTCTGCGACCAAACCGCGCCACATGAGCATTCCAAACCTGCTTAGCAATGATGGTAAACGAAGCAGCCCCGTCAACAGGCGCGCTACTGGACTCGATGCTCAGTACAACCTTGAAATTCGCCAGCAGCCGGCAGCCGCACGATCGTGTGGCTTTGGAGAGAGGGATAGGAGGGTTATTGACCCGCCTCCCATCGTTCAGCTCACCATCAACAGCACCAGCCTCAGTAAATCGGAAATTAGCACCCGGCTTCGATATCCTCACTACATCATGACCTGCTCGATTTATGATGAGTCTGGGACTCAAGATGCCGCCTTCATGCCCGAGGAATATCGACAACAGCGACGACTCATGGGCTCATTAGTTGGCGCTCCCTTTGTGGGAAAGGACGAGTTTGGAAAAGAGGGGTGCTTTTTTTGCTTCCCTGATCTGTCTTGTCGGACGCCAGGGGCTTTTCGCCTCAAGTTCAGTTTAGTCATGATCGACCCTCCTCGTGCAAGCGATGTGGTGCATTTCCCGGTTCTTATCGAAGCCACCAGCGACATCTTCACCGTCTACAGCGCAAAAGACTTTCCCGGAATGCAAGCTAGCACCAAATTGACAAAACGACTAAAAGAACAAGGGTGTATCATCTCCATCAAGAAAGGCAACGACAGGTCGAAAAACGCCAGGACCCACGATGACTCTAGTGATCGGGAGCAAGACGAGGGGGGCTCGTCTTCCCAAGGCAAGAGGCAACGGCTTTCGGGCGAGCAATAACCAAAAGAGGCGGGAGCTACGTGGCGTTTGGATTGGTTGCGAGGTAATCATGTTTCAGAAACACGACCACGGCAGTTACAAGTGATTGGATCGGTTTTTATGGCTGTACAGTTTTTTTGTCTTTTCCCCCATCTTCACAACGGGAACCTCTCAGCATATTGTTATACCCACAACTTGGCCTAGCCTCATGATATACAACAGAAGGCTTTTTGACCCTGTTTATTTTTTTTGAGCAATCCTCGCCGAAAAGGATATTTATAGGTACCAAGCAACAGCCGTGATACTCCGATATGGAAGAGGGGAAATCATTGATATTCTTGGCATGTTGGCCTTGAATGCTTTGTCTGATGTACTTGTACAGAGATTTGTGATTCATGTTGATGTCAACAAGTAACATCTCACTTACAAGCAGCCTGTGAGATTGCGAAATATCAAGGATCAATATCTAGGATGCGGGAGTTCGTCGGAATACATATTCACAACCGATAATCGGTTGATTCCAAAACCCCGGGCTACCCCCATGACGCAGATTCCGCAGCACATGTTGCCGTTATCCCATTGGGGGTGGAGCTTTGTCGATCCAACTCCGCCATTGGATATTCGGCTTGCGAGCCTACCCAGGCGAGACCTGGTGCGGCCCTGGTCTCAGCCAAACTCGGGTTGGGGGCTATGTGCGAGATGATTATCCGGGGACCGATGACCGATGAGATCTGCAGAGACACGACCAAGTTTGGTAGCTGGCTTTCTTCTGTTACGCCTGCCAGAGACAACCGTTGGGAACTATGGTTTCGGTTGTCGAGCGGCGTCGCCCTGTCTTGCTCTGACAGCCGGTTGTCGTGCTTCCGAGCCTATCCGCGGGCGATATGGCGGTACTATGGAACGCGGGGGGAGGCTGGGCCTCTGTTGAGGAAAGTTTGACAGCCTTATCTTGCCTAGACCTAGGCAGTACCGGGAGGGCGGTAATGTGAAGTTGGCACTAATTACTTCGTACAGTGCCGACAACTATCAACATAGTTTGCAGGCAGAACCCGCATTCATTCCACCAAGGACGGTATTCGCTTTAAACCATAATCAAACACACGAGCCTACGAGACCCATCAACGTGGGAATTCAAGGGAGAAAACCAACACTGACCGAGCCCCGCAAGAAACACGTATCATGCAGTCGGTACAGCAGGGTTTAACCCAGAGAAGCTTGCATCTGGCATGGAGGGGAGGACGTGACGCTCGTGACCTGCAAGAACTAGACATGAATGGGCTGCCTAACCCGTCACTTCGGTTTCACCAATGACCTAGGGCTTCGAAAACGAGGCAATCTCAGGGCGTACCGAGATCTTGCGCTGGACGACCTGGGAACGCGGCAAGGGTTGCCAATTCATTTGTCTTGGAGGTAGGATGTCACCAGTGGGATCCCATAGGGCCTCCAATTGGTCAGTGGTCTGAAGCGGAACGTAGGCCGGGTCGACGACATCGGCCTGGATGGTCTCGATGGTCTATCTGAGTGGTTCTCCAAATTTTGCTGCATACAAAGAGGCCGTGGTCGGGCTCCAACGGGGCCCGAGATGCCGAATCCCACATGCTTCAAAAGGGGGAGAAAACATGTGAGTGTGATACCTAGGCTTGTGTCACCTTGTACGCCCACCCAACGAGCCGGCCAACATGTCTTTTACGGCTTGTTGCATCCTGCAGATGACTTGTCCTCATCTCGATTGGCTGCAGGATGTTGACGCAACCACGGGAGTGTCTCTGGTGTGACGGGGGCGGGGAAGACCTTCAAAGAATTGCCAGCTCGCGAATGTGTTTATTTGTTTTTTGGTTATTGACGCATTCGAGATAAGTTAGAGCGAACGGACAGCGTTCGGCCCAAGAGGAGCACAGAGGATTGGCAAACGGGGAAAAGATGGCGTTTCCCCCGTCTCGTTAACCTTCCTTGGCGCAACTCTTTCCCCCATGCCCGCAATTTGCCATGACAGTCAAATGACAATTCCGTTTCGCGAGCATTCCAGATGCACTTTGCAAGCACCATAGCGCACCATGGCCTTTATGGATGGCTATTTAGCTTCCCAGTTGCCGCCGTGTGCCGGGTACGGAGCACAG
>JAANBB010000435.1:0-33070 GCA_014621425.1 Cylindrodendrum hubeiense | reverse complement strand
CAGCCCGCGGCTCCGCACCGTCCCCCCTAGCGCCCGCACCTGAATCTCCTTTGCCACCTCAGGCGCTACGTCCGCGAAGCACGCCCGCAGCTCTCTGTCCAGTGAAAGGTACCCCTTCTTGGCCAGGTCTGGCGCCATCAGGTTGTAGCTCCGCGCCAGCCGGTTGAGTTGGTCGACCGCCAGTTCCAAATATGATTTCTCCGCCTGTTCCCACGTCGGGTCTCGGAAAGGCGGTGGGAGAGGTTCCGAGTATATCCCCAGACTTGGTGCGGGCGTCGTTGATGCCTCCGCTGACGTCGTGGCCTCGTACTCGCTCGCGGTTGACTTGCTCGTTTGCCGCGCTTTAATCTTATTCGGCTCATCCGTCGTGTCGGATACGATCGGCGCTGTAGTCGTCGCTTTCTCTTTCCCCTCGCCCCGCACTCTGGGGTTATGCACCTCCTCTGCTGCTGCATAAGCTTCTGCCCTTCGCATCTGGTCCAGTAACGAGCCCCCCTTCGACGCAATCATTCTTGATGCGTGTCTCTTCCAGTCATTGCGTAGTCTCGCCCTGAAGATCCTCACTGCCTTGACCAGCTCCTGCTGCTTCTCGATCCACGGTGGCACCAAGTCCTGTTGCTGGATCATCTTGTTCATAATGTACTCTGTCGTGTCAATGAATGGGTTGTCTGCCCGTGCGTCTCGCTCAACACCAGTCCCCCGCGGGATATTCTTAAACTGGCCTCGGGCAATGGCGTTCTCGATCCGCTCGTTGGCCATCCCAGCGAGTCCGGATAGTGTGTTGGGCATCGCCCGGAATCCGGGCTGGAACCGCTCCTTGAGCTCCCGTCGGTACGTCTCCCTCTCCTCTTCGGTTAGTCCATTCTTGCTCTTCACGTCCATGCCCGTGTACATCGACGCCCTGTCCCTCGCTGCTGCCACCTTCTCCCCAGCTGTCTTAGACGGTCCCCTCTGTAGTCGCATGTCCACAGGTGGTGGCTGGAACTTGCTTCGAAGGCCTGGACCCAGCGGTTTCTTGGCGTCGTCCAACATCCGTAGAACTCCATCCCCCATCGGCTCTTGACCCGTCCAGGGTTGCCCAGTGGCCATTTGTCGTGTGCCCTCTCCCGCGGCCTTTGGTAGGTCCACCTCGGCGAGAGCTCCGGAGTACTGCGTCCTGAAATTTGCGTCCGCAATCTTGCTTAGAAGCTTCTCTTTCAGTTCCTCTGAAAACCCCGCGTCTTCGATGGCACGTCGCCCAGCTCTGCCACCTGTGAAGAGCGCCTCCTCCGTAGCTTCCTCCAACCGACGTGCCAATGGCCCCGGCTCTTTCACTGGAGTCTGTTTCACATCTTTTGAAGCCGGCTCCTCCGCCTTTTTGCTTCCGCTCTGTTTCTTGCCTGTCTGTGAAGGCTGTGACGAGTAGTAGGCAACGGGCAACGCTTTGGTCTGACGAGTCGCCTGCAGACATCGCCGGCAAACTAACGACGTCTGAGCCAGAGGCAGCACCATGACTCGATTTTGAATTATAATTTTATAGAGAATGGGAGGCAACAAGCCAGGGAAGGTGGGTTAAGCTTGATGGGCCTTGGGTGGTGAGGATGACAGTGGCGGGTCGACGGACAGACGATGGTGGTTTGTTTAGCTTAGTCAGCTATGTAGACAATCTTGACGTCAACTTCAAATAGAACAAGAATAGCATCTCAACTCAGTCACCAAGCCTCCGAACTGAAATTTTTGCGTCAGTATATTGCGAATAACACCTCGATACATTTAAAATAAGAACCCAATTACTCCACTCAAACAATAACCCGGTTTCGCAAATCATCAGTGCCAAAAATTCCTGGCCCATTCCTTGGGCCTCGGTTGACCTCCCTTACCCTATAACATATGCCACATGACGATGGTCACCAACAGTGCTACAACTGAGTCCAAGGACAATCTGGGATGGGCTGCTGCATCTTTTTCTTCTCCATGGGCATCTCTGCCAAAACCGCCATCCCAACTTCCGTCTTCCGTGTCTGTGGTCAACTTCCAGATACTACTGCCCTCCCCAACGGTTTTGCCGCTCACAATATCGACTGAGGCTGTGAGCCCCTGTATTTCCCCATGTTTGTCGAATGCAACTGCTTTGGCGTATCTTGGAATGTGCTCTCCATCGAGGGGGATTGCAGTTTCGAATCCCAAGCGGGTTGAGTTGCCCACTCGTCTATTGGAAATTGTGATGTTCATTGGGTTGTCGCCAGCGAACTGCGCTAGAGCGTTAGTACCAAGTTGGCGCCCACAGACTGTTCCGACACATACCACTTCCCACCTATCAATGTCGGTGTTACCATTCCACGAGACATATATGGTGGCGTTGGCTGTCATATTGTGCTGTGACACCGATGCAATATCAGGACCCCACTGAGGTCGACCGACCCAATTCATTTTCCAGGCCCGGTACACCGTCATATTCACGTCTGGCTCAACTCCCGCCACATTTGGAAGAGCGCCGCGCTGGACATCCATCACCACCGTTCCGTTGGGAAGGTGTTCCGTGAACCCAGGATTCAGACCCCAGCCGACGAGGAAGTTGCCATTCCTCAAGGCCTGGACGCTGCCTTCAGATCCAGAAGACACCTGCTGTGGGTGGTAGAATTCTTCAATGAGCTGAACAGTCATGGCATCGTAGTCAAGCTCCACCACTACCCCTCGGGAGCAGTTTCGGTGGTTGCACGGACCGGTTGTAAGGACGTGGTTGTCGAAGAAACTGATCCGACTCTCGTTTCGCTGAACGAACCGCGCGTTGTGCTGATTGGCAAATTTGGTCGCGTTGCCACCGCTGAGGTCCTTGAACTGGTTGTGCTTTCCCCCAAGCACCCATTTTGGAGTACCAGTCTCCCCATCAAGTAGGGCAATCATGGACAAGGCTCGTGACGATATGAGATAGTCGCCGTACTTGGACTGTTCAAACATGTAAGGAACCTATCTTACCCACGGTGAGGAAAGGAGGCCTTACCTTGTAAATGCTGTTGATGTGGAACCAATCAAATCCGTCCGAGCCCATGAAGCCCTTGTCAGGGCCATACCTGACGTACGTATCGCTGAGGTTGAAGTGATTCGAGGCTCTCCACAAATTGAGGACCTGGTTGTTTTCGAGTTCGACTTCTTCGAAAATGGCATCGGTTAAGAGGCCATCATCCTCACCTCCCAGCGTAGTCATATTGTATTTGATGTCCTGATATACCGACATGATGGCGGTTCCCTGGCCGGTGAACTGAAACTCGTGTAGATCAGCCCTGGTAGTTCGACCAAGACCCTTGGCCGTAACCGAGAATTGCTTCTGGTAAGAGCCATCGAAGACGTGACAGTCACCGTTTTCGATGAAGGTGAGGTAGATGGCACCATCCCGATCTTGGGCCCGGGCGTCAAAGCTTCGAGAGTATTTGAGGTCAGCGTAGACGAGGCTTAGGTCCTTGCTGGAGAAGATGGCAGGTCCACTTGTGCCAGCAAACTCAACCGTGAGGAATATGTAACCAGCTTCATCAACAAGATCCGGGTCGAAGGTGTTGACCTGAAACAGCGGTGCGACAATATCAGTGGAGCGGAATGTTTGGTTGGGAAAGCGGCCTAGCAGTCTTTGGTTGAAGCCGTTGAGGTCGTTGGAAAAAGGTTTGTCGGCCGAGACGAGGCCGGCGCCCATCAGCGATGCCGTGACCAGTAAAGGAAAAGGAGTGTGCATGGTGAAGAGAGTCTTCATGTTTCAAGAAACAGCACCAGGAGATGCGGCCAAAGACAAAAGCGAAGGGGCGTGTTCCAAAGTTGTTCCAAGACGAGCTGCCACCGTGATGTTTGGAAAGAGTTGTGATACTCTCGTCTTGGGGCATGAAGAACCATTGTCGACTGGATTCTGAAATAGCAGGTGCCATCACTGGGCCCTCCTTGTTGATGTGAAGGCATGACGCACAAATGAAGGGGCGTAGATGCCTTTTGAGCTCCCGTTATAGGTATGTAAAAAAAAAAAAACCAATGAACTCTGACGGTTGCTCCTTCATCCACCGACCAACTCATATATCAGATCCCCACCACAGCTCCTCGAAATTGATTACGTGGGAAGAAATTCAAGTGTTTTTATGGTATCAATGTTCTTCATTATCTGAACCTCGTCAGGTATTCACAATTCCTGAGCTCTTGCCACAGGCTTGAAAAATAACTGTGCTTCGTCCTTCCACCGTATATCCAAAATTCCTACGTATGATCCCCAACACCAAACGAAACTTTTTGACCCAAGTTTGTCCCCAAGAGCTGCCCATCTAGAAAAAAAGAAGCGTGCCTGAGCCGAAGCAGCAAAGAGCTTCTGACTTGCGTCCCAAAATGCATATATAGTGTCCTGTCCCAGTCACAAACTCCTCCCTCATGTAGAGTGCATGGGTAATGTTATGACCCCCAATCATTCATGGCTCATCCAATGGAGGCGGGCAAGGCTCTAAATTCGCCCGCCCTCGACGAATTCCCGCTCGAGAATCTCTTGTCCCGATTCTCCAGTTCGGCGGCGTTCCAGAACCCAACGAGTAGCTCCGCTATCCTCCTCTTCTTTTGTGTATGATATACTATCAGCTGATGCTTTGTGCCGATGTCCCACCCCAAGGTTTCGAGAGGGTCCGTTGGAACCCGAACTGTCGGAACTCCTGTGACGTTCGAGTGGGCTCATCCCAGATGGTGAAAATGGGGCACCGAACGAATCCGTAAGTGGTGAGATGACAGTATCCAATTGGGGTGGGCTTGATGCCATATTCCAAGTTGAAGTTCCCATATCATCTGGTGAGTCGGCGCTAGGGCTCATCAACGGCGGAACGGGCGGTGGAGAAGACGTGAAGCCAGGGATACCCCCAGTCAATGTGGGACTCCCTGATATACTGCAATTGTCTTCTGAGTCCTGGCTGACGGTGGAGAGGACGGAGTTCTTCCGAGCGTGGTAGCCAGTTGGGCTTGAGAATGTGGCTGCCCATGGCGAGTTGGGAATATCTCCCCTTTCTGATCGAGGAGAACCCTGGCTGGAGACCAGGCTGACTTGAGAGCTGCCCCAAGCTTTGGACCGTAGTCGGAGAAGGGCGGATAGACTCATCTCGTCGCCACGGTCGCCCAAGAGAGCAAGCTGGGCAAGACCTGGACTCTGGATCGGCGTTCCTGAACTAAAGCCTGGCATGTTAAGGCTCATCATTGAGTTGCGGTTCGAGTATTCCGACCGTTCCGTAATGGGCGTAAGGTTTGGCTCCCGAGACACCATGCGTCCGCTAGTCGAGCGATCGACACCGCCCTTAGGCCCAAAGAAGCCACCGTTGGCAAACTCATATTCGGTCGACGGGTTTGGATTATGTGATCCGTGCTGTTGTGTGGTTGGCGCGGAATAAAAACCAAACTCCTGACCATACCATCCATCCGAATCATTGGCCAAGGCATCGGCGTTTGCCTCTGCGATGATAGCATCGTCATCAAGCTCGAAATCAGCCATGTCCTCGTAAGAGTATCCGTCGTCATAGTTGTCGTCTTCAAAGACGGCCCCCCGGCCAGGTGTGTTTGGTGATTGTCCCATTTCAGACGAGGGAGCCTCGTCCAACCGAGGTGATGAAGTGCGCTGGAATTTGCCGGAGAGCGCAGCTTTGATGGCTGCAGCAGCGAGAGCAGCTTGGTAGGCAACCACTGGATCGTCGCTAGAGTTTTCTTCTTTGAATGCAGCGGGGCTCTTCGGCGATGGAGCGCTTTCTTCGAGTTGTTCTTCGTCGGGGGACTTCCGACCGTTGACACTTAACGAAGTATGGGCGGTTGACTGAGAAACGCCAGAATGGGTAGAGAACCGAGACGTTATGTCGTCGGATTCCCGCTTTTGGACGTCCTGTTGGACTGTACGCCGACCCTCTTGTGCCTGTGCAAATGCCCCTGCAATTGGTCGACCAAACTGATCAGTGTCATTGTTGTCAAAGATGGATTCATCAAAGGGAGTGTCGTCCCATTCCGGAGGGGCGGCGAGATCCTCGGCGAACTCCTGGTTTTCGTATCTCTTCATTTCATCGTCGTAATAGAGGTCATCCTTCCTTCCAGATTGGGACGCATTGGCAGGGGGGAGTTGTTGATTTTGCTGGAATGCAGCCTCGTTGTCAAGGGTAGTGGGCCCCGAAAGGTCCAGGCCTTGAATTCCTAACCCAGCAGCCTGTAGTTCGGGATTTGGCAACATATGGGGCGAAAGGAGATTGGGAGACAGAGAATTGGGAAGCTTGGGGCTGTCTCCGCCCATGGCATAGCCGATAGCATTCCCTTCTGCGTCCCGTGGCGTTACGATGAAGCCAGTGCTATGTGGGCTGGTCAAAGACGAAGTCGGGTTAGATCGTTCGAAGACGAAGCCTGAGAAGTTCTCCTGGTCATTGTCGGGGTCTAGGTCCTCGCCAAGACCGCTGGGATAGTCAAAATCGCCCACCATGTTGATTTCCTCCTCGGGATATTCGTCGTCATCATAATCTGCATTGACACCGGGAATTCTCTCCTCCAAACCGTCATCATCCATCATGGCATCATAGTCAAAAGCATCTTCATCAAAATCGTCAAATCGAGAATCTCGGTTGGACGGGGGGTCGGGTTCCGTCGTCTGTTTCTCCAACTCTCGTTGGCGGTGCCTGTCTTCGAGTATCTTTTCTTGCTTGGCAGCGCCTACCATGTCGAAGCTGAACCTTGATGACGTGCTCTTCATGTGGCGCGGCAACGCAGAAGGTACTTCTTTCCCGGAAAGACCAGATAGGGATGGCCCTCTCGAACGACCGATGCGTGTAGATGATTGTGAGTATATTGAGCTGGCATCATCAATAAGACGGGATGCCTGGGATGACCTAGGTTGGACTGAGATCGGAGCCTCGTTCTTTGGTGGAACTGGAGGAGCATGTCGAGGAGGGGGCAAGAGTGCGTTGGCAGACCCATTCATCATTTCAGACGTGTTGCTCAGGCTGTGCCTGAGTGCCTGTGAATCTTGTGAATACACAGACTCCGAGGCATTACTGGGATTCCGTGGGCTGCTCGTGGCCGAAGCTTGGGCACCCTCAATCGGGGAGGCCAATGGATTCGGAGACCTTTCCTGCTCGGGTAGGGTACCAGATTGAGATGGAGAAAGGACGTAGGATGGATCTCTATTGGTGTTGGGAAAGATCCTTTTGGGCCTCGGCGCACTGAAGTCGTGAACACGGGTTCCCTTAATACGGGGATCGTACATGGGCTCCTCTGGGCGGTTTTTAAGCGGGAGAGGGACGAGATTTGGAACTTGTTGGCTGTTTTTCCTCCTCATTAATAAAGTCGACATGGGGTTCTTGAGGAATGGCAGTCCCTTTTTGGGCTTAGGATGCTCGCTGTTGCTGGTCGTTGTGGAAAGAGTGGGCAGTTCGGTATGGAGGCGTTTGCCAGCTGGACGACGGCCTGTGGGTGCATTTGCTGAGCTGTAGAGATCGGTAGGAGTGCTGAAAGAAGCTGGCAGTTTGCTATTCCTCACGGGCTGGGGAGGTGGCCTTGAGGGTGCAGGCGGATTGGCGGGAGCCAATGTCGATTGAGGAGTCCCTCTGGCAGAGTCCATAGTGTCGGTGGGTTGTGATTCCATATCGCGCCGATACTTCTTGAGGGCAACGCCCCCAATGAAGCTGGACTCGCTATTATATGGCGACCGCGGCGGCGGTGGCCGAGAGTCTGGCTGGTTCGTCATATCGGCATTCCGTCGAGGCTCCCGCTCAGATTCGGCTGACGTAACTAGGGTAATGGGGGGTAGCGTAGGCGGCTGAGCGGCGGCGTTGGAGGAGACGGGGCGCAGGTCGGGTGAGAAGGCGTCGGCGGAATATGGCGATAGGAGAGAGGTGGGAGGAGAAGTCGGATGCTGGTCGGGCAACGGCGAGGAAGGATTCGAGGGCCCTCGCCGGTGAAACCGCAGATGGGACAGCATACCGGGCTAAGTCGGCCTAGAACGGGTCCGCGACTCAACGGACGGCGTCGGCTGAGCGGGCAGCAGAGAAAAACGGCAGCGGTGCGTGGGGCGAACTCGACAGTGGGTGGGAATGTGGTGTGCGAAGCGATCTAGACGCGATCATGACTCGAGGTGTAGGCGCACGCGCATCATCGTTGGCGGCTCGGGTGAGAGAGGCGCGGGCAGGTTGGGGGGCGGTGCTTGCGGATAGGTTGAGGGTCAAGCAGAAGCCTAGAGCGCGCGAATTGCTGACACCGAGGGAGCGGTGCGACGGACGATCCTCTGGCTCGAGCAGTCAGGATATGTACATGGGACGTTTGTAGTTTGCGGGAGGATGAATTGATGTGGATGGGCTGGTGAGGCTGGTCGTCGTGACGTTTCAAACCGTCCCAGAAACTGCCGGGGTTGCTGCACGTGCGCGAGCCACTTGCCTGATAGCACCTGTGGGAAACTGGGAAACTGGGAACACGACTGGGTTAAGCGATGCTTGTTTGGCATCCGCAAAATGTGACACAGCCTTCCTTTATGTTGCTGCAATGCCAATCTCTACTGAAGTCGAAATTGAGTCTCCGCCGGCAGATCTGATTGAGTTTTAGCGACCCTTGGATCGCTTGCCCAGTACCAAGCTCACGGAGCCAGCTTGTGATTGCGGGGCGTGACGCTCAGTCTCAAAGGACTACGCGGGGCTGAGGTAGGACAGCCGTCGGCTGACAACAAGTCCAGGGCCCAAAAAAAGCATCTAAATCCACTCGAGGGAGCTGATCGGTCGTGAGTTCGCTGGCTGCAATAGCTTCTTTCTTCAGGATCCTACCACCTGCTGATATTGTGTTCTCGTCTCCTTTCACCGCCCTTGACGGATGCCCTTGACGGATGCCCTTGCCGTCCGCCCTCCCCGTCCGCCCTCCCGTCCCGCGCGCATTTCTTCCCCGTCTGAGCAATGAGCTTGACCCCTCATGACAGTCAGTCTAAGACAAAGTCTACAGCACGAGCCAGAAGCTGAAGACAGGGCGCTGGCTAGCCTACCATTCTGAGGGTGCTGCCGTATTTTGTCTTGGAAGTCGATTCGCCATTGGCCCTAGAATGTGCCAGTGATGAATCACGCATTCCTGTCCTTGCTATAGCCGCCCGCCCTGTCAAGGGCGTTGCCTGGAAGGAGTCTGCCTGGAGGGAGTCTGAACAAGTCATCCGCTAACAAGGGGTTCTAAACGAGGGATTGTATGATGAGGCACCTGTCAATAAGGGGCCCGCCAACATAGGGCGATACTACGTGGAAGAGTCCTGGCCGGAGCGCCGATTGTATCCACTTTTGAAAGCGTAGTCAGAACAGGTAGTCCTGGAGTACTGGATCAGGACACTTTTTTCGTGATTAGGACAATTGGTTCGAGTCTTGTGATATCTAGGAGACGCTGCCAGCCTTGGTTGGTTCCCCCTCGCCCTTTCCATCAAGAAAGCAGCCTCAAGGCTGATGCTCAAATGCTCATCATCTTCGAGCTCTACCTCGGCGAGGCCAAGTGCATGTTAATAGTGCGTGCGAATAACTGACCCATCCTACCTTTTCTCTGCGTCTCCATTGTCACCACACCGACCGATGATGATTCGAGGTGGAGAACTGATGGTTGCCACCAAAATCTGACACATCGATGTGCCATAGGCTGATCGCTGTGTGCTATTTTGCGGAGACGACTCGGCCGCCTGCGCCAGCGGGGAGGCATAATTAGCAACAACCAACACAGGCAACGAGTGCGGTTGTTCTTAATAAATGGACGAGCGCAATGCAATGACATGGAGAGCTGCCCTGATTGGGGTTTCCGCAACACTCCACCACAATGCTCCATCCAAAAAGCCTAGCGCTACTTTTTCATTAAAACAAAAAAGGGCTGAGTCGCAACCTGCTGGCTATTTGACCACTGTGTGCCTTATCCCCTGCACTGGGAGGGTACGTTGCAGGGACATGGAATCAAGGTTGGATCGCGTTGAATAGTATTGGAGGGGCATTGTGTTGTTGGGGCGTCGCAGAGTTGGGGGCATTTGCTTGGCTGGTGTGATATTATTAGCTAAGCTGGAGTGGACTGAGCGAGTGTGGCTGTTGCCTGGGCAAATTGTGGATGCATAAAACCCAACCGTGGCTGCAAGTCATGCCTTGGATGGCGAGTTAAAACACGGATGACTTCACATTAATTCCCCTTGGTCGGGAACTCCAGGAATTTCTTCAGTCGATCGTGATAAGACGCCGCGCTCGGTGCCGATGGGGAGTGGAGGAAGGAGTATTTTTGGCTAACATAGCTTTGCGCCACAGAGCGCTTAACACGGCAATGTAGCGGGGAAGCCGAAGGACTGTCTGGAGCACACCATGACGTATGCGGCCAGTTTCGTCCAGTTTCGTCCTTTTTAGTAGCACCGACGCGGGATATCGGCATCTCTAACACCACCAAAAAGAATTACGCGAAACGGGGCGGCATCGGGCAGTTTGGGAATAGAGAGGAAGAAGGAGGGATGAGGGATAAGAATGAGCTCCAAGTTGGCGTAGTTGATTGATGGAGTTTTGATCTAGCCAGGATATATTGGTGGATATGCTGGAAGGATGGAAGGATGGAAGCAAGGTGACATGGACCATACCGACGTGGCATCCGGCGACAGACATTGGCAACTGTCGTAGCTATTTAGGGCTCCTCATCTTTTCTTCGAGCCGCCTTGACAAGGCTGATGACCCCATAGCTAAGCCCACAACTGCAAGGGCCGGACGAAGGTATTGACTACAGTACCGGGGGTAAGCCGGGGAGTCAGAGAGGCGCCAGAGAGGAGCCAGAGAGGATCCAGAGAGGAGCTAGAGAGGAGGTGTTGCAGTGTCTTGTGCCTCATAGCCGTTTCTGGACGACTCAAGATGAGACCCTGCAACATGAATATCATTGGGTCTGTCTCCTTCTCCACAGACCATGTGGTGTGTCCCGTGGTAGACAAATCCATGTATGGATCTTGGCATTTGGACAATCTCGAGAAAGGACCTGGCACAAGGCTTACGACCAACAGCATTGTGCAAAGCCTGTCATATTGATTGAAGGATTGAAGGTGGAAATGGTGATGCTGAGGCGGCGAAGGAGGCGCCGCCATCCGCAATTCGCCAAACCTGGGCGGACCCGGAACTCGGACCACTGCTGACGACGCTGGCTGGCAGGAAACGGGCATGGAATGCCAGCATTGCCAAAAGAAAAAAAGAGGACTGGGGCCACAATGGAGGTGCGCCAATGCCATCTATTCCCAGAGCGCAAGGCAGAGAAAGCCTGGCGACACATGTCTCTCGCGTGCTTGCTGACCGGGAAGTGGGCATCTGGACGCGGCTCCTGCGTACCAGCTGTCGTCGCAGTGACATGGGTTGCGCGTACAGAGGCACCAGGGAGGGGGCATGAGGGGGGTCCGCCATGCACAAGGCCGGCCAATGCGCAGGGGTCAGGGAATTGAAGACGCCAGTGCAGTGAGTGGATGTGCCAAAACCCGCTGTATCGCCCATGATGGTTGGTGCTCGGCTGTCTTGGCTGTCTGGGCTGTCTGGGGGGGCGGATGGAGCTGAGGCGTCGTGGACCCATGCTTCATCCCTCTACCGTGCGTTAGGAGGCCGATAGCTGGGGATCCGCGTAATTATCTCGCTGTCCCTTTTTCGCCAGTTGTAACTTGTACTGCGTAGCCACAGCTGCACAAACCTACGCGTACCTTATGTGCGACCTCCCTTCTCCTGACCGACGGCCCTCCTCGAGCCCCATTCTGTCTTATTCAACAAACTTCTCTGTCCAACGCTGCAGCACCTCAGTCTTCCTTTTGCTTGCTAGATTTGACATCCCAACGCTCTTTTCATTAGAACCACGATCGTCCCTTGATCCCCTTGATCCCCTTGATTACCTTGATTACCTTGATTACCTTGATTCCCTGTCTCCCCCTCCTCCATCAATTTTCCTCTCGGCTCTGATTGGCATCCACTCTAACCGCCAACCACGCGTCATCCCAGCTAACGTCATCTCCTAAACCCGGCTTCAACATTGTTTCACTCCGCCGCGCACTTGTTACTGGCTTCGTCGGGCTGGCTCAACAACCACATAACCCAGCCCAGTGACCTACTAGGCACTCTCGCCCTCTCATCGTCCATCACCACTTTATAGATCCGGCATCGACTTCGCATCGTCTCCTTCAACCACCTTTGCCCCACGACATCATGATTACCTCAGGGTGGCAATCGCCCACCTCGCTGGAGCACAACAATGAAGGCAACTCGCTGGCGAGAACCCTCCTCTTCTGTTCTAACCGCGCTTGGCGTGGCGGCTTCCGAGTTGTTCTTCAAGTCAGCGCGGTCCTGCTCACCATCTTTATTCTCTTCGGGCTGCTGCCTGAGCGCATGGGTGGCGGTAGCAACTTGACCGGCTACAAGGACATTTTGACATGGAAAGCCGAACCTGAACAGCTGAGCAACCTGAGAATTGTCGTTTTTGGTTCCCCCGACGTAGCTGGCAGCTCCGCCGACAAGAACCACGTGCGCACAACCTGGACCGAGGAGCTTTGCAAGCAGGTAAGAGACATCCACCACTTAACCCTTGTTCTTCTGGAACATGTCTCACACAGTATAGATGAACTGCACATCACACATCTCCTTTGTCCCCACGGGCGAATCTAGCCACGGACTGGTATCCAACGACATCTACGCCCACGAGATCAGTGCCTTGAACAGCATCACCAGTGAAACCAACATCACCGACCAGCCGGCTCTTGACTATGATTTCGTCGGCGAGCAGTACCCTGTCCCCGACTCGCCTGATCTGACCCAACAGATCAAGGCGTTCCTTGCCATGCCACCACCCGACGCTGTGCCACACGAGACGCTTTGGATCTTCACCTTTGGTACCTGGGAAATCTGGAACATGGCTACCCTGCCCCTTGGTGATGCCGAGGAACTCGTCGATTCCATGACAACCCACCTATTTGCCCAGATCGAGCATCTGTACAAGCATTCGCTCGGCCCCGACTCGATTGCCTTCTCCGACTTCTGGTCCAACGCCACCGAGTCCCAGGTTCGGGAGCTCGCGGCTCCCGACGCTTCTGCATCCGTCGACGATCGCAAGTTGGAGAGTTTCCGAATTCTGATCCCCAAGCTCTTTGACATCTCCCTCACTCCAGGCTGGCGCGGCCGCCCCGTGCCCCCCTTCCCCAACACCGAGGCCGAGCATACTCGCAATGCCGTATGGTTGACCAGGTACTGGAACCAAGCGATCGACACCAGACTCTCGGCGTGGAAGGACAAGAGAGCCCAGAAGCCTGATGGTGTTATCGATGAGACAGATGGCCACGTGGTAAAGAGGGCGGAGGAAGGTGCCGATAAGCAGTCCCACTCGATATTCGATTACCTGCCAGCGGCCATGCGATCTAAGGCGCTGAATGCCACCGAGGCCGCGGCCGAGCGAGTGATCTACGCACCGTACCCTCTCCGCAACGGTCTGCAAATTGACCCTACCAAGACTATCCTGAACGCAATGACAGAGGAGGAAATGCAGCGGGCTGAGATTAGGGACTCTCAGGGTCGCGGAACACTTTCCACCAACGACTCCTTGCGATTCCTGGACGTTTGGACGCCCTGCGTCAGGGCTATCACAGAGGATTTGACCGTCGATATGGAGGAAGTGACGGAGGAGTGCTCGATTCCCCACGACCATTTGTTTTATGACGCCTTCACCATCGGCCAACGAGCCATTGTGGAGGTGACCAAGCCAATCCTGGTGGAGGTGCTAGACAAACTGTTTGTGCGGCAACCCAAGTCCAGCTGGTTCTATTAAAACCATGGAAAATATCTTGAGGGAAAATCATGCATGATTCTGGGAGTTGGGGGTCTGGGATAATCACTGGATTTATTGTTGTATACCAAGGGACTCACGCATGCAAACATGTTGCAGCAGTGGTTTTGAGGACCGACATCGGGCGTTTTAGAAAGGGTTTTTTTTTGTTGAACGAACGGTGTATCATATGTTAGCGGCTGGGATAGCCATACAGTTAGGTTGATAATTGATTCAATCAGTTGTATCATGAAGCTTGTATTGATAAGGAAATTCGTGATGGCCAAAACGCGTTGGTTTTTACCGAATGGTTAGCTTGCTGCAGCTAGATCTCGATCATAAAGTTCCGGTAATCGATCTGTATCTGCCGGGCGAGATACCGGCACACGAGAGTTTGGTTGAAACAACCCGGTCACCTCATGTCCAGTTAGGAACGAGAAACAGGGAGCGGCCCGGGGATCACTCTCATGGGGAATGCCGCTATTTGCAGATGTCTTTGGCAACGGGCAGAGCAGCCGGCCCGTCAGCGCGCCGAACACCCTCCCGCCGTCTTGCCTGCGCCAAGCTTTTGTGGCGCTGCCGATGAGATCGCCCTCTAGTAGGTACTAAATACGTAGTAGTAGACTATTATTTCCTGCCCGTGGGGGGCAAGCTATTCTGCCGGTGCTTTAAGCCTAATGGGGTATTCGAAGCATGGCCAACAGTTCCCACTTGGGTAACTATGAGAGCATTCTAATGGAAAATGTCGGGTTGAATAAAGTTAGAAAAAAAAGATATAGAGGGCATGATGTAAACATTTAGGGTATTGAGCCGCTTGGTGGCACTGGTTACACAGACAAGATATTCGCCGACACAGTCGGAAAACTGCGAACCCTTCCAGCTGCGCAGCGCCCAGTTTCCGCGGGGCGGAGCCAGTGGCGCCCTCCAACTGCCAGTAGCCCATGGCCGTAGCGCCTCACAGCCTACAGGGCAAACGGCACCGCCGCGCAGCTGACCCGCCAGCAGCCTAAACACCGTTAGCGGGTCACCTCGGCGTGCTCTAGGGCAGTTGATGACGGCATCGTCCCATCTTTCAGCCGTCAAGTGCGCCGCCGTGTTCGTCGTCGACTTGTCGATGGCTCCCCCTTGGAAACGGGCATTACTGCAGATCCTCTTGCCAAGGAGGATCGATGAGGCGAAACAGGCGCCGAGGCGTTTTGTTATGCGACCTGCGACGACAAAAAGGAATCAAGCGTCCCATCTGCCCAGTCCGTGACCGGCATCATGCAGCAGCGTCACGCCCCCTGCTCGTCACATTCCGACACTGTGTGTTGCGAGTCTCTGACGTCCCCGAAGCAAATCCCACAACTCCAACCCGGGAGGTCACAGGCTCCCTGCGACGGGAGCCAAGCCTTGTCGGGGACAGCCCTCACCACTTCAGCTAATGCAGGCTCTTTCAGCTTCGTCCAGGTGCGCCAGGTCCGCGGGGACCCCGCGGTCGCGCCTCGGCCCATCTTCTACCATCTCTTCTACACGGGGCTGTCTTTCATTTATACATTTACATGGAACTATCACGACCCTCCCCAGACCTGACTCAACGGCCACGCGACTCGAAACTGCTGATGCAACTGCTATACGGCCTACTCAGCCACGCGACCCCAATATCGCCTTCTGAGTCCTTCGCCCGCGAGGAACATTGTTCCAGGCAGCACATCGCATTCATACCTATAGTCAATCCCAGGCACACAGCCTGCTGTTCCTCTCTCTCACAATGGCAGTCTCCGACCCCAATCCTTCATCAGACGCCAACGCCATGCAGCTGCGCACCCGCAAAGAGAAGAAGTTCAGAGAAGTCGAGGCCAGCTTGCCAGACCCCAAGACCTCGTCCCCGCAGGGCCCTCTGGCATCTCTGAACTTCAGCGGCTGGCTGTCTCGCTTTGGCAGCTTCCCGCGCATTGGCAAGGCTGTCGACGGCGACGATGTCGTCTGGCTCTTTGACAACACCGCCTACAAGTCCCCCGAGCACGATGAGTGGGAGGCTGAGTTCATCGCTGCAGTCTTCGAGCCCGATCTGAAGTGCCGCCTCGCAGACGTCGTGTCGAGCATTGCTAAGACGCTGGGGCTCGCCGACGATGCTGATGAGCGCGACACCATCGAGGAGCGCCTTATCCCATTCCTCTGGGATATCCAGACTGTGCGCATATTCAAGGTAGACCACCTAGGAAGGGAGCTCAAACTGGGACCGACGAGCATGAATGGCATCACCTCCCAAGTGCTGCCCGTCAAGCGCCATCATAAGGGATCGTTTGCCAAGGGCAAGGCCCAAGTACCCAGCGCCGTCAAGGGAATCCTAAATATGCAGACATGCTATGCTGGTCCCGAGGGTTGGTCAATTATTTCAGGTATGCATTCCCTCTCCCTGTTGGTTTTCGAATACATTGGAGTCACCAATAACATGAGTTGGCATAAGATATCGACGACACAATCAAGATTACCCTGACAAGCGACCCTCTCGGTATCCTGCGAGAGACCTTTGTTGAGGAACCGAGACCCGTCCCTGGCATGCCTGAGCTCTATGCCGACATCAAGTCTTTTCTCCCCAGTGACACTCCCTGGTTCTATCTTTCCGCCTCTCCCTATAACCTCTACCCTCTACTCCACGAATTTCGCAACCGTTACTTCCCGCCCGGTACCATGATTCTGCGCGACTCAAGCTGGCGAAGCGTCGCTGGTCTGCTCACTGCCCTGACTGTCGCCACGGAAGAGTACAAGGTCGATCGCATGAAGAAGATTCACTCATGGCTACCCAAAAGGAAGATGATTCTCATTGGCGATTCCACCCAGTCTGATCCGGAGGCGTATGGTGAGATGTAAGTTCCACTACATCCAGCCAGGTCCTGATTACCATCACATGCTAATATCGGAACAGTTACCGAGCCAAGCCAGGTTGGGTCAAAATGATCCTAATCCGTAAAGCCACCGACATATCTTCCATCGGCATCGACGAGAAGAACCAGCTCGAGCGTTTCGAAAAGGCGTTCAGGGGAATTCCTCTGGAGGCCTGGCATGTCTTCGAGGACCCGAGCGAGTGCAGCATGATTGTGAAGAAGTTGGTCCGCAGGGGCGGCAGATGAGTACAGAATTTATCACCCCCGGTCATGTTTTCGCTCGGGTTCTTGTTACGGTTATTTTTACGGGCATGGTTGTACAGATATTGCTTCAGGTGTTTGGTACACGATGACTTACGATGTGTGACGAGGGGATGATGCTGGGTCAGTTCGGTTTTATATGGTTTTGGGTTGATGTTTGTTTACAAATAGATTTCTTTCTGATATCCTTCTTGCAATTGTAATGAGTTGTGCAAGATCCACCCATGTCGGAAGTTTGTTGAGGAATATCGAGGCGCCTAATGATGATGGTTGTTCACCACATTCAATATCGCCACTGGGAACGCAACAGTTGTGTGTAGATAGATGCAATACGGTGGCCATCCTAAGAGTAAGAATTAAGGACTACATCATCAAAATATGTGATACTGACTACACATAAGAGTGAGCACTAGGGTTGACGATACGAGACACTTTGGCGGTGATGGTAAAAGAAGCAATCATTTTGCTTTCTGTGTATCTCCTTTCTCAAAGACATGCATGCGGAAGATGCCAAGCCCTGTTGGTTTCGTGGACATGGTGATAGTAACGTCCCTAATGATTCCGCTTAGCAATATGTATCCTTCTGAACCATAATCTTTGCTCAGGTGCTCTTCATCCATACATAATCCATGTTTCACCTCCCACTGCAGTTCCCGACCAGATGAGCCTTCACCAAGCCCAAGCGGTCAAATCGATACCACCAACTTTGTGTGCCAGCGCTGCCTCAATCCGATGTAGATTGTAGTTCACCATGTATCTCCCTGTGCTCATTAATCTCTTCGGTACTCTCGATTGAAACGCACGAGGCCATAGAATTCATCGTCAGAATCTTCACCTTTGTAGGTTGAATTGCTATTGGACGATACGATGGTGAACTCCAGATTATGCGCATCTTTCTTGAACGACTCGGCCACCGCGTTTAGCTCGGCGTGCAAGAAAATTTCAGATTTGGGCCCAAACGACCGGAGCTTTTTCAGAAATGCAGTAATTAAAGAGCAGAAAGAAGTTATCCTTCTAGGGATCAAGGGATGATAGAATCGAAGTCGCAGATTAATGGAAGACGGTCGTTAATATTCAGACACGACATGAAGCAGAGTTTCGAAGTCCCAGAGAGATAAACTGGATGGTCTGAAATCGAGACAAAAAGGCGTATGGATGAAAAGAACATCCACCTTTTTGATGAGCCAACAATATGGCTTGCCATGATCCTTGAAATGAAGCAAGTCCTTTGAGCCTTGGAATACTAGCCTATTGGTGCCATACAGCACTGGAATACCTTCCTCGAAACTTAGATCTCGTCAGAATCTGGGTTCGGCAAAGCCCATACTTTGGTGGCAACATAGGGAGACTTACGCTCGTTTGCAAGTGCGAAGTAAGTTCGTTGGGAGGAAGCACCACTTGTGGTTGTGCTCTGCATGCGCGTGCGGCGGCTCTGTGTCATCTCTTCGGCAAACGCAATGCCACCAGCCTGGTAGGCGAGTGGCAGGGTGGCCTTCTCGAGAGAACTTGTGATTGGAATGAGAAAAGCCGACATGTAAACGACGGTGGCCGAAGAGCTCGACGTAAATGAGTCGCCGGATGTCTGCATTGAGCTTCTTGAAGAATGGAGACTGCGACTGGTCGTGACCCGTGTCGAATTTGACGCGCATCTTGACGGTGCAAACGTGGTATACGAAGGAAATACTTGCGAGACGATTAATCAGTAGAATTGGGATGGAAGAGGGAGGGTCAGGAGTTATGAGAGACGGTGTTGAAGGTGATGAGAGGTCAAAGGTTTGAGATTCGTGAGAAGGAAAACATAGAGGAATCAAGTCACGAGCAGCGGCCAAACTGAGGGGCAGCTGGGTGCATCTCGAACAAACGCCGTCGGTGAATCACAGCCGATATTATTCTGTGTCTTGTTAGCATTGGGAATTCCGAGCCCGGGCAGACTTATTCACGCAACAGCCTTAACATCAAAGCAATCCAGAGATGATACGGATGGTACATTAAACCATCACATGGGACTCAGCTATGGCAAAGAAAGAGCTCTCCCTTGATTTAATGCGGAGACAACCAGCCGCGAGCCGATTCCAGCTACCCTCGTTTGGCTTAACTCATATACCCCATGCCCCAACTCCGGGTTGGTTTCCAGACCAATTCAAATCCGCCCTCTGAACAAGACGCCGTCGCCATCTAGCCAACTGCATTCCCCTCCTGAGGCGTTGTTACATTCATCAATAAGGTGATGAGGAGCCGGGGCCCCTGATAATATAAACTTCGGTGTCCTGGTTGTCAGAATCCCATCCATCGGATTGCGGGGCTTGATCAGGTTTCACGAGGGTTATTTTGAGATCCTGAGCCGAGATCTGGATCCCAAGGCTTTCCCGACATAGCTCCACCAAATCTTCTGGCAGGAAGATTTCGACGCACTCTAAGTACTCCCAGCAAAGCGCGTAGTTCATCGTGTCTGCTAGAGCACTCGAAATGTGTTTCTTCCGTTCAATGCTCCCACTTTCAACCCACATTGATATGCGGATACGTAGGTTCAGCTTGTGTAAAGGCGTTTCGATACCCACACACATCGCTTTGAGCATAGGAAGCCACATCTCCAGCCGGGTAAAACATCGCCAATCCGCTGTGAAGTCGATATACCTGATAATCCCGAGGTATGGATAGGCGAGGTGGTTGAAAACGAAGAACTCTCTTGGGTGATCAAACACAAATCGGTTCATCCCATAGAGGACAAGAAGGCCTTCCTCGTAACTTGTATTCGTTAGGTTTCATTTCTAAGAGCCATAGGCGTGTCATGTAGTGTGGAATCAACTCACACTCGCTTGCAAGAGAAAAGAAAACCAGTCGCCATGTAGCGCCACTTATGAGTATCCTCATCATGGCTATGAGGTGTTCCCCTTTGACCCTTTCGACAGATGCAATGCGAAAGTCTAGGATTGTGTTTGTTCGGTGCATTATTTCGACAAAAGGAATCATTCGATCCGTAACACACAATATGGATGAGGAATCCACCAAATAGTTGCATATAGATCATGCGTCGGATGTCGGCATTCAGCTTCCACAAGAATGGGGATCGGGCCTGAGCATCTGCCTTGAAGAACGTGTACCCCATCGTGGCGAGAGAGTGAGATATTGGTTTGCAAGGCGTCAAAAGAGTGAGATGGAGAGTGAAAGAAAGAAGATGTAAGCTAGGGGACAGAGGGAAGAGTGAAATGCTTGTATTTGGTACAAAGGCAGGCAGTAAACAGAAAAGCTACCAGCCGGCAGGCACTGATCACTTTGCAGCTGGCAGCCAGCTGGTGAATATTCTCAGTGAATGTCAGGTCTAGCCTCAGGCACGCGTCTCGTCAGAATCACAGTCGCCATTCCGGCTCGTCCTCAACCTCTTCCCAATCTGCCGGAGCCACAAACGCTTTCGTATTCCCCTCAAGCAGAACCAACTTTCCAGGCAAGATCCAAAACAATGTCAACCGATCTGTAACTCCCACGTCCCGTAAATTGTCCCGTAGTTCCGCAAGTTCGTCCCTCAGATTCGCCTTGAAGCCCACATCCACACGCGACTCGCTCTTCCACTTGCGCATCGGGTACGCCCACAGCTTGAAATCCCGAGCATGTCGCATTTCCTCGCTGATGTCTTCCAGTACCCTCTGCCCTTTCTCGTTTTTAATGGCGCGGGGCCGGTTGTCAGTGCGTCCTGCGCGAATCCGCGCGCGCTGAAGGCCCGGCAACTCGCCCAGGAGCGCCCAGGCGTCGTTCCATCGCCACCAGTCGTGTTTAATGGAGATGCCCACGTCGACTTGCCGAATCATCGCCCATTGTGAAGAGCTGATCTTGAACGTCATGCCTAAAAGTGAGCGGGCATCTTCGAACGAAAGGGTGTTGCTGCCGTAGAGCGCTGGTGCTGCCTCCATATGCACCCGCCGACATGTCCGGAGGAGCACTGAAGAGATGCGACAAGGGTCGTGCTTCTCCTCGTCATAGTGATAGTGGGATGGTCCGCTCCGACTGGTACATACGTAGTGTCGCCAGCAGTGCGTCGATTTACCACTGGTTGCCTTGAGGGGGTTCGAGACGTATTGAATGTGGATGAGTCGCGAGCCGAGTAGGAACGTGTACAACAGAAATCGGGTATCATCGTTGAGCACGGTAAATAAGGGCGATTGTTTTTGCTGGCATATTGCCCGGCCTGGTAAGTAATCCTGAAGGGTGCGGCCGGGGAGTACCTTGGGCATTTCCATCTCCATCTTTGCCACGACAACTCAAGCCAAGCGACGATGTATGGGTGTATGGGTGTATGGGAGAATAAATAGGATGGAAGATCGAGGTTTTGCAAAATAAACTTGTGTCAAACGAAGATATAAGAGGAAGTAAACAGCAGATAAGATCGATGTTTTAACAACTCTCAGTCTGAACAACTCACGGTGTTACAGGACTGAACTTTTGTGCAGTAGTAAACCCCTATTGTCTGCCTAGCGTGAATCAGTCAGGCTGCTCCGTTTGTTTTCAGGCCTTGCCGAGTGGATTCATAACAGCGCCCATTTTCCCGGGCACCTTGTGTTCTATTGTTCTATTTCCTTGAGGTCCGTGTTTCCCTAATTCTTTTACATGTCCTCCATTCCTCGTAGTAGAAGACATCGGTAATGTCCTCCTCGAAGCGCTCGTCGATAGCCTTGAGCGTCTCGTAAAAAAGCTCGTTCATGGGGATGCCAGTCTCCTCGGACTTGGCAACGCAGCGACCGGACATGTGGTGGGTCTCACGGAAGGGGACACCCTTGCGGACGAGGTAGTCAACAACATCGGTGGCGAGCATGAAAGGGTCGAGGGAAGCCTACATCGTCTCAGGGTTAGCAGTGAAAGTAGACAGAACACCGTCCGCAATCTGGATACTGTCGGAAACGGTCCTGACGTGGTCCATCATGGGCTCGAGAAGATCCTTGTTGTAGGTGCTGGGGAGACCCTTCTGGGTCATCCATGAGGCCGGCCATCTGGCCAAAAGGCACGGCCGCTCTTGCCACGGAGAAGCTTGAGGCTGTCGGCCCTGGGGCATGAGAGAGCTACCGGTGGAGTAGGCATCAGCAAGGCGGACGAAATCGAACTCAGCGGTGGAGTAGATGATGAGATCCTCAGTCCAGCGGGAGATGTGCTGCATGAGTATGGAGCCCCACTGGAGGGTCTCAGAGACGAAATCACGGTCGGCAACGGCGCCCATGGAGTTCCACAGGATACCCTCGAAGCCCAGCTCCTCAGTCATCATATCGTGGTCAATACCGAAGGGGTTGCCAGCAAGGGCACCGGCGCCGAGAGGGCTTCGGTTGATGCGTTTGATAACCTCACGGAGGCGCTCCAGGTCGTTGGCGAAGGCAAATCCGTAGGAGATCATCCAGTGGCTCCAGCGGACAGGCTGGGCACGCTGCAGGTGGGTGTATCCGGGCATGAGGTAATCAATCTCGCTCTCGGCACGGGCAGCCATCAGCTTAAGGAAGCTGGTGAGCTGTTCGTCGATCTTGCGGAGCTCGTCGCGAAGCCACATGCGCATGTCGCAGACAACCTGCTCATTGCGGCTACGGCCGGTGTGGAGCTTGCCGGCGATGTTCTTGCCGATGATCTCGCCCAGTCAGCGCTCGTTAGCAGTGTGAATGTCCTCCTGCTACTTGTTAGACTTGTTGTCAATTGGGAAGCCGCTGAGATAAAGCCAGGGTGCAATGGAAAACAACGTACGTCTACACCGGAGATGATGGTGAAAGTACCAGTCTCCCACTCGTTCTGGACCTGGAGAAGACCCTTCTCGAGTTCTTTAAACTCCTTCTAAGTGATGATGCCATTCTTGGCGTTGGCGCGGGCAAAGGCAATGCTGCCAAGGATGTTCTGCTTGTAGAGCACACGATCGAAGAAGATCCTCTCGTTGTGCTTGACCATGAGAGGGTCGAGGCCGCCTAAAAGCGAGTGACGTATCAGACGACGGCCCTACCGGTGAATCCACCACCCCAGAGCATGCTGCCCTCAGGCTTGGAGCTAGAGACAGACCATGGCTGCAGACGATTATTGCGAATAGAATGGGGGCGGGATGAAGGATGCGGGAAGCGGGCTAAGGCGGGAATATGCGCGTGAGACGAATTGGAAGTTGCAGGTGAGGTTGGGCAGAGGTTTTGGGCAAAAGATCAGGTCTCTATCAGAGCGAGATGCGATGCAATGCGTCACACAGCCAGCCGGTCAAGAAGTCGTCAGAGTCACGGACCACCCGCCAACTTTTTTGTGGGCACGCGGGGGACGAGGAATTCTCAAGCTGTTGGGATTGGTTCCATTGGTTGGACGAACTTTTTCTTCCCCAGAGGACCGCGGAGAGCAACAGATTAAGCCGAGTTGATTGGCTCTCTAGGTGTTTCTATATCTTATCGCAGGGATGCGGAGAGGTATGGAGGGAGTTAGAGAAACACACATGTCTGTGCGGGTGCGTCTGGATGGTCGAGAGGCGGATTCTGGAGAACAATAGAAGGGAGGGAATGCCGGTCGTGGCCGTTGAAGAATGCACTCTCATACGGTATTAAACAGTGCACCGCCTACGTACGTATCTACCTCATCTTTGCACATTCTTTGCGCCCGTGAGGAGCTATCGATTAATAGCTGGTCGGACTGGTCCCCATGCCCTCCCGTCATCCCGCCAGCTACTAAGTGGACGGAGATTACTAAGGTGGGCTTAGGGCACGAGCCACAGGCATGGGAGGGAGAGGGGAGAGAGGAGAGAGCCCCTCCCTCGACAGTCACGTCACAAATGCAAAAACGCGTCCGTGCCGTGTAATGACCCCCGATGCCGGTGCTGGCCCACCGCCGACCGGAGAGAGTGGAAAGGGCAAAAGCGGGCGAAACGGCCCAGGTCCGGAAGGGAACCGTGGGTGGGTGTTGGGTTTTTTTCTTCTGCCCATGCGCCGCCGTGATTCTGCATGTGGGCGTCGTCGCTGAGGGTGTCGAGCAGGTCAGGCAGACATGTGCCTGCACTTGTGCTTATGCTTGTGCGTCGTGGGGTGCATTTCTGTGAATCCCGAGCTGGAGAAACGATCCGGGACAAAGGGCATGTGCCTCCCCGATAAATCCCCGGAGGTTGTCTTCGCTGTCGGCGTTCCTGGCTTACGGGCGGGAGGTGTGGTCGCCGTAGCATCGGTGGTGTTCACGTGGTGGGGACTGCGCATGCGGGCATGGGTGCCGTGCAGTTGTTCCAAGTCGGAGCTCTCTTCTCCTCTCCAGAGCCTCTGAGGCGTCTGTGAGGCGCTCGTGTGGGTTCGCGAGGTGTGTGTGTGGAGGTGTGTGTGTGGAGGTGTGTGTGTGGAGGTGGAGATAGTCGCTCGACGGTGCTGTGGTAATGTCAATCTGTCATAGCCTCCGTCGCCGCAGGGATTGGCCCAAAACCGGGCGACCGCGTCACCGACCGTAGAGATATCAAAGTCGCGCCAGGGGAAAACCAGACGTCATGTCTCATGAGTATTGCAATTGCGTTTTTGTCGGATGAGCGGGGGTCCATGCGAAGCTGCAGCGCACTCTCATGCTGGCCGTCTCGGGGCCCTCCGCCGATTGAAGTGAATTAGAGAGGGGATGCATGCCCCTTTACTATGTAGATGTTATCATCAGCGATCCGGACCTCTGGCCGCTGCACTACGGACATAGTAGTGTCGGACCCATCTACAAAGTCCGGGGCTCTCTCGCGGTGGAGTCTGGAGATAGGGTTGATGTGCGATCGAAAAGCATTCATCAACCAGATTATCAATCACCTCGAGCGCGCCGCTCCCTAACTCGCTGCGCGATTGTCAAAGCTTATTACCCCGTACACCCGCAACACGTGCACTAAGACCGACCGGGCCAAGGCAGCAGGAAGCGTCTCGTTCGGATGCCCGGCGCGCGACCTCTGGAGCGTTAGCAGCAGTCTGTCCGGGACTACGGGGAGCAGCGACTAGTGTGCTCCGCATGCGGCGGCATCTAAGGCCAACTGGAGTCCAAACAGTAGTACTAACGAATGCTACGTAAGTGGTTAATTACGTCGGTGGCCACGCCGTGAACTGGGAGCTGGATGTCGGTGGTGACCCTGAGGCGAATCTGCCTTTGCCTCAACGGAAAGATGCAACGCGGCATCATCGGAGTTGAGATGCCGGTAGATGCAATTGAGTGCCATACGCCCATCTCAAACATTCCCATCCGCCGGGTGGAGGTGTCTTCTTCAGAGTTTCGGGGGTGACAAGGCCAACACAGACGCCCATATGCCCGTCTACAACCACCCGCCCGACCGCAAACCAACCACCCCCGCGAGCTGAGAGACACGCTTGCTGAAAGCGGCAATAATCCCCCCCCGCGAAACACCCTGCAGTTGGATTCAACGAGGCGGTTTCCCGCAGGAACGGGAGTGCTAGTACTGTAGGTCTGTGATGAGGAGCAGGAGGAGGGGTCGTGAGGGGTGGGTGGTCAGGGCAGAGGAGATAATGGTGTGTGTGGATTGACAACGGGCAGTCCGTCGCTCACCCACCCATTCACCCATCCATCCATCGATTCATCTCTCCGTCTGTCCATTAGCACCAGGGAGAAAAAAAAAGTCTGCTACCACACATATTCCATCCCACCACCAAAGGCACGGACCGGGGATGGCGGAAGGCAAAACATGCACTACTGCTGGAGGTGAAAGGGCGCAAGGCGTCGACGGTGGGTTGCGCGGTTTGACGGCGGCACGGAAATGGCATCATGGCGTATCCGTAGGGCGTGGGAGGACGGCCCAGGGGCTGCTCCGAGGTTCGGCTCGCGAAGTGTCTAGCAAGCCCATGATGTGGTGTGTATGAGTGTACATGCGCGTGTACGTGTATGTGTGTGTGTGATGATTCCCATGTGCCCTCGGACTGTCCTTGGGCGTCAGGGCATGGCATCCATCAGAAATCTCTGCCCGAACCAGGAATCATGGGATGCTTACTCGTCGGATCGGCAGACGTTGTCCAGTGGCCAGGATGCGTATTGCATGCCCATTGCAGGCCCATCGCCAGGCCCATCGCATGCCCATCTCATCCCACATGCAAGTTGCAGTTCCAGACTCCCAATGCAGCTTCGGTTCTGCCCGCCGATTACACGCCATTCGCTCTCTGACGCAGCGTCCCCATGGCGGCGGCCCCCATCCCTTGTCCGCTCCGCTCCGCTCCGTCTCCGGATGGTGGTTGCTCAATGGCGTTTCGCTCGGTGCAACTCTGCCTGGGAGAGGAGCTCCACCCGCACCGTGGTTTGGTGCGTGTTTGTTGCGTGGTTGGCCTGGACGCGTGGGGAGAGGTTGAGAACGAGCGTCGTACAGAGTCAGAGTGGGTAAACGTGGTGGGTGGGCTGGGGTGCTGGGGTGGGCTGTTGTGGCGTCCCCTGTAGGCCCTGCATCGGCCCTGGGTTTTCAGGCGCTGTTGGCGTTTTTGGGGCTGCTTGGCTTGGCTGTTGCAGTGGGAACTGGGCTGGGAACTGGGCTGGGACCGCCGAACTACTACGTAGTTAGTGCACTGCGAAGGAGGAGTGGCTCCAGCTTTTAGCTCGCCCAGCCCAACCGACGCAGAAAAATATGGCGAGGTGAGCTCCTCGAGTCGTAGGCAGCGGGAAAAATTCCTCATATACAAATCACGCCCATTCCCGTCCATCCCACCGCACCCTTTCTCGCTCTTCTTCACTCTTCACTCTTCACTCACCATTCACTCACTCAAGTCAGCTGTCCTCAAGCAAGCAAACGGCTTCCATCGATTAATTGCTGCTCCCTCGTCCACTCATCCAATCTCCAATTCCCGATTCCAAATCTCGGCTCCCGTCGCCTCTACTCGCCCGCGCTCTCTCGATTAAGCCGACTCTACCTAATTTTCCCGCGTCTCCCGGCATCTTCCATCCTCGCTTCCTCAACCACAGCCCTCCACAAAACCACCACAAAACCACCCACCGTCGCCATGTTCTCCGCTACTCGAGCTCTTCGCCAGGCTGCTGTGCACGCCGAGCGCACTCCTCTCATCAAGTTCATCGGTCCTCGCACCATCCCTGGTATGTCCTCAACCACTTCCGCGGCTCTCTTGCCTGGCCAACAGCCGGACATCTGTCAACATCCCCTCGTACCCTGCTAACACAATGTCTCTCCCAGCCAACATCGACCACACTCCCAAGCCTCACCCCGCTTCTCCCACCGGTAGCCTCCCCGAGGACTTCACCCTCTACGGTAGCGGCTCAGCCTCCTCCAAGCACACCTCCTTCAGCTCCTACCGCGACCACGCCCAGCAGCACGGTCCCCTCCAGAAGACCATCCGCCTCGACGGTGGAATTGGTGGTGCCTCCGGCTCCAGCCTCGGCCCCGTCAGCGCTCCCCATGGCACTGCCTTTGATGTCTCTGAGCTCCCCGCTCGCTTCCGCCGCGCTGCCCTCAGCGCCGCCGAGATCGAGGCCATTGAGTCTGGCGGTGCTGCCCTCGTCGGCTAAATGCCCCATCCCTGGATGATGGGGACATGGGGAGGCGGGACGAATTGGCTGAATGAACGATAACACACAATCACGCTTAAGAGCGATGAGGTGGGGACACTGCCTGGAGCACAACCCCCCAAGGCGACGAGTATGAAGACACCGCGCACAGCGGAGACGGCGATGTGTACTGGATAGTGCACAATGTTTCAGGACGACTATACAGGACTCCCAGATGGCCAGCTTAGAGAAGCGAAGCATCCTTCGCAGTATGGCTGGTTGTTCTTCTTCATCGGCCAACGGGGGGCAACTACGGTACCATCCCAGGGGAGGCAAACAAGAGTTGGTCTGGATCCGGCAGCTGTAAGAGGCTATGGAGAAGGCTAGAAGTGGTGAGAGGGTGAAAACCAGGGTGTCAAAAGCGAGTATCCTTGGATTACGGAGACCGATTCGAGCTCCGTTCTTTTCTGTTAACTTGACTGGCATCAACGCCTTTCTCTGCATAGACATATACCTACCTAGGTGCTTTAACAGCACGCGAGGAGCACGGCGTTAAGCATGGCGATTTTCAAATATTGAATTCAAAATAAATAAAAAGTTACATAACCTTGTCCAGTCCATTGACTCCTGTGCCTAAACCCAAACCCGATGCTAGCACTCACCTTCCCAGAGGTTCTAGATGACTTCGAGACCAGTCTGGACGACTTCAAATCCAGCATCCACGTCATACCTTCTCCCACCGGCGCCGGAGCATCTACACACAACCCCCAGTCCGTCCCGACTCGGCCGGTCCAGGGCACCTTGAATTCCTGCCCAGTCGGCTTCTTGCCGGCCCCGGCAGCATCGCCCGTTCCCGTCGTCGGAGTCGGCTTCTCTCGCCACCCTCCCACGCACCGGGCACAGTCACCCACACTCTTCTTGCGCCTACACCGGCCGCGCCGTGGGGCCGTTGCACGAAAAACGAGCACCCCAGAGTCATCCCCACTGCCCGACTGCTGTAGGACATAGCTTTCTAGACAAAAAGGTGTTTCGGGCGCCGATTCCGTGCGCCGTGAACCGGACCGGAGCCGGGACCGGGTTGAGTTCGATGGCATTCGGGCTAAGAGACACAGGCCAGTGCGGCGTCCACTCCATGTGGTGCCATTGGGCGCTTCACTTGCGCGTCTAGACTTGTACGTAAATCCACGGGTAACGCACATGCCTTCCCAGACAAATTTGCTTGGCTGCTCTGTGGGATTTCCCTACAATGTCCGCGGCTGGGCCCATGCGACTCCGGTCCTTTCCGATCTGCCGTGGTTCGAGCCTGACGCCGGCTTTTCCCGGCGCCGATTTATACTGGAGACCTGACATAGAACCCGAGCGGCATAGGAGGATCCAGGGAAAGGCACTGAATAAATGGGACTTGATTGAATTACTGAGGCGGTAAACGAAAATAAGGCCCAGCCCCTGGCTGCCTGTATGTGCAGGGGGCCGGGGGACGGCAGCCTGCAGGCCAAGCTGCTATGTGTTCGGCGTACGCAGGTGCTTCCATGTCGGAGGGTTTCACCGCAGTGCCGGTGTAGTCTAGGCAAGGGGTTGTGTGGCACTCAGCCCTGTGGTGGTGGGTGAGGACGGGTGGTGGTTGAGGGTGTCGTATGATGGATCAGGCGACGCGTGCAGGAGGTCAACGTCAGAGGCGGCGTAAGTGCCGAGTGGCATCGTGGGATGGTTCATGTCATGTGAAGCCATGTCTGCGTGGGGTGGTAGTGAGAGTGTGGGATGTTTTGGGGGTGAGGAATTGGGTTTCCTTGTGATGACCTTCATGAGACATCCAATTTGTTTGGAGGCGTTTGGATGATCAAGAGGACGGCCAATTTGATTGAGTCTGGGTAAGGGTATAGGTCTGATGAGGTTGTACATACCTCTGCAGCATGTGCATTGGCAAAAAGAACCTAAAGATACCAGCAAGCTATTGAGTCGTGCAGCCAACATAGGCCAGCAATAGTGTCCAAGGTGGACAGGCATCAATGTAAACACTTCGGCTACTGGGAGCTGAACAGCCTTGACATTCTCCGAGGTTCGAGGCATAAACTTGATCTGTATTGAGGGGCTTCGACCATCTGGCATGTCTCAATCCCGCGGTCAGCACAAACTCCAATGACAGCTGATATTTAGCCAAGGCAGTGTCGCAGTCCCTCGGCATTATGGCTTCTCCTCTCGGCTTGGCCATCCCATCATGTGAGCGGGCAGAGTTGCTCGGCTAGAGAAAAAATCGGGATTTCATGAGCTGGAATAAGAGGGGTATTGTACAAATGTATCTTTTCCCCGGGTCGTACATTTTGCTGAGATCTCTTTCACGTGGTTGCGGATTTAGGCTGAGGCGTGGTGGTTGTCCTTGATCTTGCGGGTATAAACAGGTCAACAGTAACATTAGAGCACAGCCATGTATTTACGCCACAAAATGGTGGCTTTTGTTTTCAATGCATCACATTGAAATCTCCAAACGAGGCATCCCAAGGTGCGGCATGCGTTCACTGTCGGAATTTTCTTGGTGTCTCTTGGTGCCACCTCCTGCATGGGGCTTAGATTCAGCAGAAATATTAAAAGAACAAACCACGGCTGCCCTTCAACCTTTATTAAATAACCATTGATATATTCAGCTATCTAGGAGTGCGCTCCGTGAACTTCATGTGCTAGCGCATGTTACGCTCACACTGTTGCGCCCTGAGGCTTGCCTTCTCAAACAGACAGCGCTTCTAGCCAACCATAAATCCTATAGCCGAGTGAAGAATAGTTGCGCTCATCCCAGTGTTGGTCTTTTTAAACCGAGCTCTTCTCAAAAAAAAAACCCTTTCAAATCAATTACATAGCGAGGAGTTTTGGTCTTGTGCTTGGACGAACTCCCCATTCAATTACTTCAATGGTGTACTTATGAACCCGAAACTGAGACCCCAATTATGACGTATCTCACACGATTGATACATACCAATACACTGTACTCGATCTCTCATCCAGAGGGGTTTTCCCGTAAGGGAATAAGGATGTGGCGGGGTTTTGCCACGGCTGGTTGCAAGCCTCACTAACAACAAACGGGCAGCGAACGGGCAACAAACGAAACAACATAAGCAACGAACAATAGACAACGAATGACAGTCCACAAACGGCAAACGGTAAGCAAACCCCCTGATTCATCACTTTCCGCATCATTCATCTTCCAAACACCCTTACAAAGTTCCCAGGCTTCGCCCGACAGCTCCCAACCAACCTCAACCATGCACCTTTAGCCAAAGCGACAAAGCGTTGCATTTTCGCCTTCAATCGTGTGCGATCGTCTCTCACTCCTTGACTGACCAAGAGATTTTCTTCCTCCTCTCATCATTTCTTCATCATACACACCCAGACGAGCCATCACTCAACTACTCCACAATGGAGCCAGCCAAAACTGGACTCCCCAAGATCAGCCCAACTCGCCTCAGTCTCAGCAGCTTAGGCCCCGGACCCGCCCTGGACCCCATCGGTCACAAACTACTTCCATGCAGCGGCGATTTCGTTGAGGAAGAATGGGACCAGAAACAAGCATACAGGGCCCTCCGGCATGAATTCAACTTGCACGGTCTCAGCGACGACTGGCACTCAGAGTCAACGGACACCGACAACCCACTCGGAAACCTCTTCAACGAAGTTATGCGCCTAATAAACGGCTGTGGGCCTTACTGTGGACCTTACTATGGCAGTGGCCTTATAGTTCAGGTCAGCAACTCCGTGAAGGAGGCCGCTATCGCTTTTTATGACGGAAAAATTACGACACGCGAGGAAATCGCCGACATGCTCCCGTCCCATGCAAAAATCTTGGCTGTCAGATTCTTCAACCCGTATAAACAAGCCAATGCTTCTATCTGCAGATTTCTCGTGGCCATGGGTCAAGCCCACCTCCTACAGATTACAGCACTGGGACCAATCCAGGCCACCAGCCCCAACGCCTTAATTGCCCAGACTCTTGCCGCCAAGGCAGAAGCACATCTTGATGTCCTCCAAAAGGAACTGACGCACAAGATCAAATGCGACACCCTCAAACTTACCCAAGTTACCGCCCAAATTAAGAATCTAGGCAAGACACTCGAATCTGCGGGGTTGAAGGACAGCAAGGTAGAATCGGTGGGAAAGGGGCCAGTGTTGAACACGGCCCAGTCGGACAACATCATCGACCTCGCTACCGCCGGTTTGGAGACATCTCGCAAACGCACGCACCCTAATCCATCGTCGGCGACCCAAGTCGGAACATGGCCCTTTACTCCTGATCCCTCAAACTCCCTCCAGCAGTGTGCGTCCAACAAACGAAGCACGCCAGACTCGGAGACGGAGGAAACGTGTTCAAAAAGGCCAAGGAGAAGGTGCGCCATCAAAAGGGACTATACGGAATGTATCGACCTGGATGGATAGAAGTATCCTCGCGTCTTCAGTTGGGCAAGGATGGATTCTTACATGAACAAAAGAGGATTTACTGCTATGATCTGCCTAGCTGCAGTGGAGTGTTCTTTTGTGGCAATTATGAGGTCGGATTTTGGAGAGTTGGCATCGCTCGAGGTGGAGTGGCTACGAGCATGAGAGATGAAGCATTGCTATCACAATATGAGGATACCAGTCTAGCTACGCTTTTTGGGCCCCATAGACATGTTCCCTAAGGATTAAGGAATAACAAATAATAAGTACCAAATCCGAACTTGCTGTGTTTCTCATCAATCACCTTAAAAAGAACTTCCCTATAAACTCAAGCATCTCCCGCTCAACAATCTCCGCCACCAACCTCAACGTCACATCCTTCTTCACAATAGCCGAAGTGTTGAGCCATCAGATTCTTCGTTATACCTTCAAATCCATCTCTACGCCTCTAGATCTGACGGTTTACATTCTCCTATTATCTGCATGTAACTAAGGTTGATCGATTTTGGACATCCTTGTGTGACCTACCCGGTAGACACCGTGCTCAAAAGAATCATAGTTCGAGAAGAGTCGATCAAAACACAATAAACAATGACATTGATGCTAGTACCGCATCTATATAAGTATCTAAGCGTGAAACCTTTATTTCTGTCACAACATGAAAAACGCACTCAGTCCTCCATGGTAATTCCCGTGTGGCACTTCCGTCAGATAATCATTGTCATCTCACTCGTATAAACTACACCAATATCGCACCTGCTGATCAGGTAGCACCGGCGCGAGCATGTGTGACCACTGTGGCAAAGTTGGGCGCCCAAGCCATGAGCTGAGGGATGATATGGGCCGGTTGGACAGCAGAGGTTGTGATGCCTTGGCACAGATGCTGTGCGAGGGGTGAGTAGGACAAATAGACGAAAGGATGAATAGAACTAATAGGACGTAATATCTATTGAAAGTATACGAAGAGTATAGCACAAACCCTGTCCTCGTAATTTATGTCATCAACGCATGAGGTGGGTATCCAGAAACACAGAGTCATAAGCCAGCAAACCTGTAAAGCCATATCACAACACACCGCCACTAGTGCCTCAACTCGCCCAAATAATCCAGCGTCTCTAAACTTCATCACAACTACTGTGTTGGACCCTCGCTCATGCAACACGCTCCCCGTGACGAACAACACGCACCCCCCGTATCGCCCCAACAACAGCCTCCCCGATCTGAGAAGCAGCAGCCCTCGCGGTCCGAGAAGCAGCACCCGCCCCGGTCAGAGAAGCAACAGCCCCCACGGCTGGAGAAACAGCAGCCGCCGCTCGACGACCCGCAGCACCCGGGCT
>JAANBB010000434.1:0-33089 GCA_014621425.1 Cylindrodendrum hubeiense | reverse complement strand
AGAGCGAGAGCCCTGTCTTAAGTGACCATCTTTTCATCAGTAACTTCCCTGTAATCTGAGAACGGATAGGAAGGTGTATCTAGTAACCATGATGATTTTGAACACCGAAGGAGTAGCCAAGGTGTCTCTAGAGTTTTTAGATGGCAAGAGCTAGTTGTTCCCATTGCTCGGTGATATAGAGGTAGAGTGAGGTATATGAAGAGAAGTTCAAGAGACTGAAAGAGTGGTCGAGTTGTCTTTAGAAGCTACGGGTGAAAGGGGTAAGATGCTCCATGCCTACTGCTAGTGACGTAGAATCGACTATGGAAGGGAGGTTCGAGAGTGTAGGGGTGGGCAAGTTGAATTGTCTGGAGCTCTTGACAAAATGATACAGACTTGACCTTTCCACACGCACATGGGCAGCAATTTCCTTTACAAGGTCATCCATTTATCATCTACTGAAAAACAGGAAGAACTTTTCGTGCAACCTTCCGCCCTCCTCAGTTGTATGAGAGGGAAGCTTTTACGTGCGGGTACTGTCATGAATCGGAGGAAGCAAAACATAACTTGAGCTCGGATGACCCAGGACAGAGGCTTCCTCAACTATCCTTGGAGGAGCGGGAGGCGATGAAACAGTGTGCAATCGCGACAAAAATTCCAGGATGATTAGAGTGGGGGCTAAGGGTTGGCAACAAAATAGAGATATGAGGACTTGTACAGTCTCATTTATGATGTATAGTTTATAAGAGATAATACCATGTTGTTGCTAGAGCTTACAAGGTTTCTTCTACGTACAAATACCAATTCTCTCTAATAACTACGGAGACTCCCATTCATACTCTGACTTGCATAACCAACAGAACATATTCAAACAGGTAGCAAGTCACAGACGGCCCTAGCTTCGGTCATTCCTCCCAGAAGCCGTTTTCATCATCACTTTGCACTTCACATGTGCGAGTCCGCCTTGAGCCCAGGCACATTTGAACACTCATGACTGCAGGGATCGCAATGAACTTATTTTTGTTGCTTCAATTACAAACTAACGTACAGTGCACTAGATACTGCTATCTTGATCAATTCACTCTGGTATAATTCAAAGGGATATCCGTTTGCCAAGCCTCCCCGCCACCAAAACACCACCTGATGCATCTAACAATAAAAGGTATAAGGTAACAAGGTAACGCAGCTTTGACTCGAGAAACACCCAACCAATCTTCCTTTTTCTTCAAGGGCTAGGCACGTATCCAGCGCGGTTCCCTAAGTGGCAGATGATGGCCCCTTGGCCAGGACAATCCCAAATCCCGTCGATTCTCCAACACTCACTCACTCACATACTGACACCCACTATAAAGCTCCGTTGACTTGCCCATCCTTCACTGAGCTTCCGGCTTCGAGGTTCGTCCTGTCCTGCAGCACGCCACTTGCCGCTGCATCATCTTGTCCATCCCGCGGATCGTTAATCATCTTCTCCATGAACGTGATGTAATCGAATTGGGGCATTCCTCGATCTTCAGACATATCCGGCCCACTGTGAGGCGGCATAATGTCAATCAGTTGGTCAATCACCTCGTCCGGCACCAGACTATGGCGCAGGTCCATCTCCGTCACATAAGGCTTGCCATCAGCCACCTCACGGAATGACTGGAAGACCTGCTCAGCTGTATTCTGGTCTTCCGTCACGTCGACCATGAACCGAATGAACTGCTCAAAGGTGACATAATCTCGTCCAGTGGACGTCTCCAAAAAATAGTCGTGCATCTCGTCTTCTGAGAAGACGAGACCCAGCGAGGCGAGTGCTGCGCTAAATTCGAGCTCATGTAGGGAGTTGGTATCGTCACGGTCGAAATGCCGGAAGACACTCTCAAACTCTTCCAGCTGGATAGGGGTGAGGTTGGTCATGTTTCGGGCCACCATCTGGTTCTCTAAGAAGGCGAGCTTCTTCTGCACTGACGTCTTCACCAGACCAAGCTCGTATGACAGCTCGTCGTAGGTGTAGGTCGTAAAATCGTTCTCCTCGATGTTGGCCTCCTGGCACTTCTCGTCCAATGACGCAATCGTGTCCAGATACCGATCCAGGGGGGGGAGGTTATCGCTGAGCTTCCTGACATGATGCAGTTGGTCCTCCACGTCACCGTCGAGACCCGAAATAGCTAATTGCATCGTGTTGAGGGCCAAGGCGAAGTCGTTGGCCTTGTCAGCAAATGATTTGCGCAGCGCGTTCTTGATGCTATGGCATTGTTAGTCAGGGATTCATCCACCAAAGGCATAACACAGCAACTTACTCTCGAATCGTCTCGTTGATCAACTGCGCCCGCGTCATTTCGGTTTGAGACAACTCGGACCAGTTCCTCTCGAGAACATCCAGGCTAAGATCCGCCGGCGGATCATATGGTCGCAGACGGTACGTGCCAAGCTTGGTCTTGATGTTTCCAAGCAAGGTTGCTAGTTCGCTCTTCTCAGCCACCCACTCGCGCTTCTTCCCCCTCTTGTACCCAGAAAATTCCATCGCCTGTGCTTTGGCATCGATATATGTTCCTTCGAACTTGGACTGTTTCCATTGCTCAATCTGGCCGAGGATGGTCTTGATGAGCTGCCGCATACGCCGCTCGTAAGCACTCTGCATCTCCCATGCACCTTGCATGCTGTTGACAAACTTCTCGACTCGGCGACCGGCATTCTCCACCTTTTCCATCTGTGAGAATGCGTGGAACCAGTATGCAATGTAGGTCATCAAACTCCGTTCATCGGGCTTAGCCACGTCACACACATCCTCGACATCGAGCAGCTTGGGGATACCAATCTCCTTGTGCGCGATATCGAAGGCCATCTGCATGTTGCCATGATGGTCTGACTTGTCGAGCGCATCGTAGTCAATAAGGTCGGGTCTGTGGATGTCCAGGAGGGCGCAGAAGGCCAGGCCGTTGTTCCAGCTAGCGCTAAAGTCTCGGACCTCGACCTCGTCGTAACAAGCTGTCTTCCTTTGGCACCAGAGCAGGAGGCCTTCCTTGGCAGACATGCCCTCCTCGTTAATGTCGCTAATGGTGAATCGGAGAATCAGGGTCCAGATGAGACCCAGAACGATCTTGGGGTTGCCATCTACGACATCCTCGGCACCGATGTTGGTCATCTGGATGCCCCTGGACTTGATAAAGTCCAGGCCCAGGTTGGCATTCTCGAACCGTTGGACACGGAGCTTAGGTTTGGAAGCATAGCGACCGAGGGATTCGTTGGAGAGGCACTCGAGGAGATGGATAAGAATGACCTGTATTGATGCATCGTCAGTGTTTGAACTCGTCGTCTCTGGATGATTCCACATACACCATCGCTGAGATCAGCCGCTAGGTCCTTGACCTCGACATTGCGGGACTCGACCTTGGTGTTGAGCCTGGAACAAAGGACACAACGTCAGCACAGGGGTCACCGAATACAAGGGAAGGGAGGGAAGGGAAGGGATGGGATGGGGAGAGGAGGCACGACATTGCAGAGCAAGGCGGTGCCAATAAGGACCAAAGCAGATCAGGGAGGATCAGGGCATAGCTACCATTTCGTAAACGTCTTTTGCTGGACAGCAACCCACCGCTGCTGGTCGGCGAAGGCCATCTTGGTCAAGCCGGTGTCATGCGGGGGCTCGACAGCAGCAAGAGCATCGGCAGGACTACTGGAACTTCGCAGGAACCTCCGCGGCTTGGTTGAGGGCTTATCCCTACTGTCGTCCTTGACGCCCAATGAGAAACTTCGGCTTCCTGACCGCTGCGCTCGCACAGCATGCAGCTGCGACTTGTCGCGTCGGGACCGCGGGGTGGGGGATGAGGTGGCGCTGGCGCTGCCACTGGAGCTGGCACTGGCGCTGGTGAGGGTCCGGGGCCTGGCAACGGGCGACGGCGAGCTGTTGCAGGAGTCGAGGCACGCGGAGACGGGACGGGACGATGGCGAGCCGACGGAGCTGGCTGCGGTGGATGCGGATGTTGCGGAGAAGTTGGAGATGGTCGACAGGCGCGATGAGCAGACGGATGGGGACTGCTGGTGATGGCGAGGGTTTGGGCTTGGATGGTGGTAGTCCGGCGAGCTGCTGTCGCTAAATCGGGAGTGTAAACAAAAATCGGGGAACTGCTCGTTGCTGTCCACGTTGCTGGGCTGCAGCGGTAGCGTCCCCTGAGCGCCATCCCCAGCGGCGGGACTGGAGGCCATGCCAGGCGGGTTCTAGTGGTTCGGTGTGCTGGGAGTGGCGGGCGACGCCTGTCAACAGTGCCCAATGCGGTGGCCGGCACCCTGGTGATGTGCTGGGGGTTCCCGCTATTGATTACGTCGTTGACGAGGTTCGTTAAAGTGCTGAATGTCCAGCAGCAAATAAGACGCTCGTTAAAGTAAATGAATGAATGGCCCAAGATGAATGACCCAAGATGAATGGCCCAAAATGAATGACGAATATCGAATGAAACGGGCCTGCCCAAATGAGAGAGAGAATTGAACAGAGAATCCCGGTGACTGGGCTGGACTCAGAAGACGGACTCCAAGGCGCGGGCGGGGAGCGAACTTCGGCCTGGTTTATACCCCCTAACGCCCCCGGCGATGCCCTCTCATTCCCCATGCTCCCCTATCCAATGACCCCATACAATCCCTATAATAATTATGCCCTCTCCCTCCAACACGATGCGAGACGCCGGATGGTGATCGCATAGAGGCTTAGCCCTCCATCTTTCCTCATCGGTGGCCCATGACGACTCCTGAAACGCGAACATCGCCCAACGGCAGCACCAGACACTGCTCTCGGCCGCGAGTGCTCCTCCTAACTTGCTACAACTCCACGATACCTTTGTCCGCATCAGTTCACAAACCCTGGCCGAGTGTGGCAGGCCATTCATGCAAACTCGTCCGGGGTGTACCCTGTATCTCGTCGAGGGCGACCAGCCAGGGGGTTGCGACGCCCGTCGTCGTTGCTTGCCCATGCTCAACGCCAAAACATGGGATATTTTTGGAAGCAACGTCGTTTCTACACCTGACACGCGACACGCGGGGTTACTAGCTCTTTGAACTTGGTGAGCCCCATCCTCACATATTGCTGCCTCGATCTGATCGACCGCCAATCTATGTGGCACCGATCACAGGGGCACGGGCGTCTCAATGTCGAACAGAGAACGGTTTGACGTTTACTCTTGCCTAAACAAATAGCGCCGCAGAAAACGAACGATGCCATATATAGGCCTACGTAGGATTTAGTACTCACATAGTCAATTGGGATGAAGGAGGGGGGGCTTAGACGACGAGGTGGGATTTTGGGAAACTACTCCGAGTAGTGCTGGCTGGCTTGAATCACATGCTACCCTACGCTTTTCTCAAGGGTGGTAAGGACATTATATTCGTCGATCATCATACGAGGCAGACGTATGCGTAATGGAACATGGCGTACTTGGGAGATTGGAGATTTCGGTTCCCAAAGGAGCCTACGCGGGATGCCCGGCTATTGGGCAACCGCATCGAGCAGCTCAACTCTGTGGCCCAGGTTTATCAACGTCGAGCTCTGGTGCCGCCGAGTTCTACAATTGTCCAAAATCCGGGCAACATGCGGATGAATCTGTGCATACCATTCGTCGCACAGACTCGTTTTCGAAGCCGTCCCAAACAAGTCTCTCCTTCAGTAGACACACGATTTCCACCCAACATCGAATGAGTTGACTGGTCCATGTCCATTTATACAGGCTCTTATACACCGAGTATCATACAGCTCAGCCCTCCCATGCAAGAATTCCTTATTTCCTCTTCTGCCCAGTCTGCGACCGTGATCGGAGAGTATGTCGCTCCTTCTTCCAAGCAAAGACCAGCTGGTCCACGCTGCCCATGTCGTGGCTGGGCTTGCGCATGTACGTCAATCGGGCTCTGCGCGCGCGCTTCGGTCGTCGCCAGATGATGTCGATACCCGTAACCGTAGGGCTGTAGATCTTGAACCACATCTCCACTCCCACCTTCATCATCTGGCCTCGCAGCAGGATCGCTGTGTCCTGCCCGCGGCGGCGGATCTGGATGAAGGCGCCTGCGAACGGCTCGCCCGCCTTGGTGGATACCATCAGAACGTCGCCCACCTTGGCACTGTCGGCGTGCTCGCGTGAGAAGAGCCGGGTGCGGGCTCCCGTCGGGTCCAGCTTGGCGATCTGCTTCTCGCGGAGGATGGGCATCGGGTCGGGGTGGGTGGTGCGGATGGAAGGCACCTGGGGCCAGATGGCAAACTTGTTGACCTTGTCGTTGTCGGCACCTAAAGTTCAACTGTTAGAAGATTGCGCCCAACGAAGCCAAACAGACGGTAAAGGCTGAGTCTTACGTTGTCGTGCGCTGAACTCAGGTCGGGCTGTAGGCTTGGCGGGAGTCGCCGCGGCCGCGGAGAGACATCGTTGGAAGGTTCTCTGGTATCTCGTCTGCCGGAAGACGGATTTGAGACAGCCAACTGGCCGTCCGGCGTTCGCAACGTTCATCGTGAGTGGGTTGTCGTGCAAAGATACAGAGCACTGAGCCGACGCTAGAATTTCCGAAGCTCCAAAGTTCCTGGGTTGGCCTTCCAATTCTCGCGCATGATTGGTCCGGGGGTGGAGTTTCTCCGAAAATTCCACGGTCCCTGCGCGTTTCTGCGTCCATCTTTTGAGAACAGGGACTTTTCCATAGAGCTTCATAGAATAAAAGATTGTTTATTTTACGATTCAACTTACGAAATCATGGTAAAAAGCTCATTGACTCAGGCCATGCGGCCGCTGGCCAACCTGCGCACCTCCATGGTGTCTCGTTCAGCCCGCAAATTCAGCTCAACTCCCGCCTACGGTAGGTCTTCTTCTGTCTTGTCCATGAAAGCCATCCGCTCACATATCCCGTCGCAGGCTTGAAGGCCATCTTCACCGAGACCGATAACTCGAGCTTGAACGAGGTCCTCAACAACATCCAGGAGAAGATCATTCTTCCTTCATACCTCCCCGAAAAGCAGCGCGAGCTCATCTTCAGCCCCAAGTCCCGAACCTACATCCAACAGAACCCCGTCATTATCGAGCTCGACGGTCTTGAGCACAGGTTCTCCACCATCGACCGGTTTAAGGATGTCCCCAACTCCAAGAAGGCCCTCATTAGCGTTCTCGAGTTGATGAAGACTAAGGAGGATTGGGACAACCTGGGCACGCTTCTGGCGGGTTACCAAAAGGCCGGCATCAGACTTCCCCAGCACCACTACATGAAGATGATCCGCAAAGCTGGCCGCAACGGACAGATCTACTCAATCATTGAGTGCGCCAAGCAGGCGCAGAAGACCGGCTTCGAACTATCCCAGAAGGAGCACGTTATTCAGCTGTTGACCTTCATCAACAACAAGGTCACGCATGCTGGCCCTGGTGATGCCAAGTCGGTGGATGCATTGAGGTGGACTGAGATTGTCCTGGACCTCCTCCAGCGACCACCTCACGTCAACGAGAGCCTGACTGCGCTCGAGCAAACACAATCCCACCCCCTTGTGCGTGGACAAGTCCTCTTTGCCCAGGCCTCTGCCGTCCAATCTTTGAAGCAACAAGAGAAGCCAGCCGAGACGGAGCTGGCGGCGCTCTCTGACAGCGCGCAGGCTCTCACGAGCTTGTGGTCTCGGGATCTTAAGGAAGGAGAGGAGATCCGCGTCCTCTCTCTCATTTCGGACCTGAGGCCTCACCAGGAGCAGAACCTGCCTAAGAACAGAGGCCGTGCCACTCTCTCCATGAGTGAATTCGTTCAGGCTGTTGCCCTGAACATCAAGGGCATGTCGTTGGCCCAAGAGATTGTTGGCGATGCCGCCAAGGGTCTGGCGCCCATCGAGAAGAAGTTGGAGGAGCACCTGAAGGAGTTTGTCGAGTCTAGCCCCAAGTACAACGAGGTTTGCGCGGATGTGTACGAGAAGGTCACGGGAAACAGGCCCGCCTGGGCTGCCCCGGCTAAGCCAGCGGCTGAGGTATGAGTTTAACGTTATCATGTACCATAAATGTGTAATATCTACTCTCCTGTACAACATAACCCTCTATGGTAGAACAATGTACTTCTCCAGGTGCTTCGGGATAGCACCCAAAAGCTTCTTCTCAGTCAACCACGTGCGTGAGAACAATCTGTCGGCATATCTGTATGCACCGTCGCAGAGGACAGTAACGACAGTGTGGCCCTTGCCCAGCTTCTCAGCCACCTCCTTGGCTGCCACGACGTTCAGCGAGGAGCTGGCGCCCAGGTACAGACCCTCCTCGTCGAGGCAGCGGTAGACCATCTCGATGCTCTTTTCGTCGGCAATGGTCAACGACCCGTCGAGCAGGTCAATATCGGGCTGGAGGTTGTCGGTAATGCGACCCTGACCGATGCCCTCGGTGATGGAGGAGCCGGAGCGCTCGATGAGCTTGCCGCCGGAGGTGATGTACGAGTGCAGCACGCTGCCAGGAGGATCGGCGAGGAAGCTCTTGACACGGCCGTTCGAGACCTCCTTCAGGTACCGGGTGATGCCGGCCAGGGTGCCAGCGGTGCCGGTGGCGCAGGTGAAGGCATCAACCTTGCCCTGGGTCTGACTCCAGATCTCGGGACCGGTAGTCTCGATGTGTGCCCTTCGGTTGGCAGTGTTGTCGAATTGGTTGGTCCAGACGGCGTTCTCAAGGCTCTCAGCATGGCGGCGGGCCTGGTGGTTGTAGTTTTCCGGGTTGTCGAAGGCGACGGCCGGGACGGGGTAGACCTCGGCGCCGAGGAGCCGGAGCAGGTCGATCTTGCCCTGGGACTGGGTGTTGGGCATGTAGATGACGAGCTTGTAGCCGCGGGACCGGCAGACGTGGGCCAGGCCGATGCCCGTGTTTCCGGCGGTGCCCTCGACAACGGTGCCGCCGGGCTGGAGCAGGCCGCGCTCCTCGGCGTCCTTGACGACGTATAAGGCGGCTCGGTCCTTGATAGAGCCTCCGGGGTTCATGAACTCGGCCTTGCCGAGGATCTCGCAACCCGTCTCCTCGGAGAGCTTGTTCAGGCGGATGAGGGGCGTGTTGCCAATAGCTGGAGAGAGCAGGCAGTCAGCATTCGGGTCAGGTCGACAGCTACGCTAGTACATAGAGCGAACCTCCAGTCAAGCCCTTGGCGACACCCTGGGCGCTCGACACAGCGATGGTGTAGGCGCTGGGCTCAGCAGCCTTGGCCGCCGCAATGGCGAGGCGCCGCACGCTGTGGCGGAACATCGGGACGGAAGAAGGGGTCGTGGACTTCCGGAGGAGGGCAATTGACACAGTCACGCGGGTGGAGATACCCCAGGTGAAGAGAAAGAGGCTGACGGAGCGTTGTGCTTTGTAAAGCTTGAGTGGAATTGGAGGTTGCGAGCGAGGTGGGATATGTCAGAGGTGGGGCCGCAACCGGAGAGCTATGGCGCAATTCCGTCGGACCCTCGGCGGCATTGGATTGGGAAACCCACCCCGAGTTCCATCCGAAGTTGTGTCAGCAATTCAACATGACCGGCAGCTGCTGAACGGAAAGATGGTATTGCGAGTAAATTACGCCTGTCCTATGTCCCGGAACTTTCATCCTCCGAGTCCCAACTTGGTATCTCGCTACACTTAATTCTCAGCGTGCGCTCTCTGCTCCAACCGCACATACGGTGCTGGGAACAATCCCCGAGTGCCCATGTACGACCCAAAGAACCAATCTCCATTAACATCCTCAATCTCTTTGATCTCGGCGCCTCGGGGGAATAGCAGCTCGTCGTCTGACCCAACCTTGGGGTACCAAGCCCACCTGGCAGCCGCCTTGTATCCGACTCCGCCATCAGGCGGGTAGTTTTGTGCCATCGTGGTCGATCCGTCGCTCTTAGGTGCCGTCTCGGATACGTCCTTGGTGAGGAGACGAGCCACAGCTTGGTCACCGTGCTGCCATAGCCATTTCTGGTAGCCCTTGGCCTGGTGCTCCGGGTTCTCGGGGGCCTCAGAACGCAAGCTACGGCCGCCCACGAGGTCCCTGGCGACATACCTCCAGTAACCGACCTTGCCTTCAGTGAATGCAACTACCACCATCCTGTGCCCGTTCAGACACCTCCTCCATCCCGAGTGGCCATTTTCACCACTGATTTCACCTTGGGCAACAAGGTTGCCATAGCAGGATGAGCATATGTCGTAGTCGCCTGGGGTCGCGTCCGGGACAAGCGAGCTGGTACAGCTGTAACAATGATATCTTGCCTGACTAGGGGTAATTGGATCCTGGCAGACATCGCATCTGGTAGCAAACGACAGGGGCTTGAAGGCCCCCATGCTTGATGCGTTGGGGCCAGTGAGGATTGTCGCGGTGGGAGGTCGTCCAGGAGACCTTGGGCTCACCGGCCGCCCCTGAGATTGCGTAGCTTCGTGGGCGAGAGGCAGGAGAGTATGTGTACAAGATCTTCCCTGGTTCACACAATCATTGCAAAAGCCCCAGTCACCCTCGTTACAAACATCACAGCGCCAATAACAGTCGTTGGTCCATGCGAAACACTTGGCACAAAATGTCCCACTCTCCAGTCGCTTCCGGGGATCCTCAATCGAAAGTGTTTTCCTGCCATCTGCTCCGCCAGGGGTGGACCGAGGTCGTATGAAGCGGCTTGCTGTAAGTATATGAGGCATGGGCACTTGGCCATCTGATTGCTGGCGTTTCTTTTCCCACTTTGCATAGGCACCGTGACCGAAGCCGAACCAGTAAAGACATCCCTTTCCTGCTCGGTAACAGTCGAGGCACATGTTCCACTGGCCGTTAGAACAGGTACCGCAGCTGTAATGGACTTCATATTCGATGTGCGGCTTGTTACATCGCGAGCAACTGATTGATGGCTCTGGAAACAGCTGGGATCGTGTTCGTGGGTGTCCTATCATTGTTGGGCTAGTCACGGGACTCGTGACACTTGAATGAATAATGGATAGGTCCGCGGGTCTGTTAGACCGGCTTCCACGTCCTGCGCCCGATTCTTGGTGACTTGTCGTAGGCTGCGTTGTGCTCGGTCCACTCGACAGTGCTCCCTGAGGCGCACGACTGGCGAACGACAGATTACTGGAGCCGTGTGCTGCTGGTTCGTTTGCATTTGGAATTGTTCCAGGAACTGCAGGCGAGCTTGAGCTCCGCGATTCACTGAAACTAGATCGTGGAGCCGTTGGGTCCGATGTCTGAGACCTCAGCGTTAGGTCTGTCGATGACCGAGCCGCAGGCCTGGTCTCGGATGCAGTGGGGAAAATTGGAGTTGTAGCACTGCGACTATCGCTGGATGTCCGCCTTCTCGTCCTGCGGCTAGAGTCCTGAACGTCCAATGCTGCGGCTGATACAGATGGGGGTGGTCTGCTTCGCTCCTCGGTTTGGCTTGTTGCGCTGGCCGACCTGGAATGGGCGCGAGTGCGGCTTCTTTGCCGGTCGCTTCCTTCCGGTGCCCGTAACCTCGGATCCACGGCTGTTGACGACTCCGTGTATCGGGAAGAGGAAGAATAGCCACTTGCGGTATTCCTCCGCGAAGCCTCATGGCGAGCTCGCTCCCGCTCCCGCTCCCTCTGTCGTCGACGATATGCCTCCGTGATTCGCCGGCTGAGCTCGTCGTCTCGACTCAAATCGATATTGTCCAAGTCAAGTCCATCAAGGAGTCCTTCTTCCTGGATTTGCCGAGCAAAGGACTCGATCTCTCTTTCAATATCCCGTTCGCTCATATCCGCTGAGCTGATGAGTGATCTGATGGACGACTGGTGTTCGATCTGGCGTTGTCTCGACTCGCTTCGTCTATGCCTCCGTTCACTGTCGGAAGAAACTTGGTCAGAACTGTGCCGTGCCCCCTCTTCCCCCCGCGAGGTATGGCCGCTTCGTCGTGGTCGGCTGTCCAGGCTCCTGTCTCGGCTTGCTCTTGGCCTATCGTCCGACCGGCTCTCTCGCCGTCTCCGTGTCCTGGGTGGAACCGATGATGAGACTCCCGCATCCCGTAGACTCATCTCCCGAACCTCATCTATTAGTCGTCGGTCCTCGTTGACTGCACGCCGCTCCTCAGCCGTCCTGCCACGGGTTGAGAGCTTGGGGAGCACCACGTCACCCGGTTTGTATTTCCCAGCCATTTCTTCCTTCTCCGAGGCCGAGCGCTCCTTGTCCGGGTTCGCGGCCACAAACATGTCCAAGAGAGTCACAACGGTGGCGTTGTGCCGAGTATCTCGGACGCTCGCTCGACATGCTGGGCAGGTAAAGACGGGGGTCCCAGGAGCTGGTGGGTTGGGCGATCTCTCGGCTGTCGCAGCTTGGAAAGAGAACCATTCCTTGAGGCAGGCGCCGCAGAAAGTGTGAAGGCAATCAAGAAGCGTTAAGGGTTGGTAAAGGAGCTCCGTGCATATCTGCGCATCATCAGCAGCCGTCTCGAATGGCGATGGAAATCACTTGGTGGCTGGCGAGCAAGCCCAGGTGGAGCGGAGCAGGTGGGAGAAGAGAGATAGATACATACCGAGCACGTCAGCTCCTTCTCGAGGTCTAGGCCAGGCTTTGGAGAATCCATTCATGGCAACCGTGATCAGTCAAGGCCCATTCTCTGGGAGCAAGAGTTCGCGACAGCCTCCGGGGCGAAGGCGGCGAGAGGATGGCAAGGCAATGGAAGTGGGTGGATGGCGGCGGTGTTGGGCTTGGTAAACCCATGTCATCAGTTCTGTCAGTGGGTGGCGGGGGGGCTCTTTGGGGCGGCCTGGGCGCCTGGGCGCTACGAGATAGGGCGGCGACGAAAAATAGGCAATTCGCAATGGATCCATGGGCGTACACACCACACACACACACCGGCCACGAGGGGTTGGGCCGCCGCATGAATACGAATGAAGCCTTACATAGCAGAACAGGGATCACGGCGGGGGACGCGAGACATCTCAGCGAGTTATCGGCAACGGACACGCGGACTGTAGTGTGTGCATGGAGACGAGTTTGTCGACGCATGATGGCTTTACGGGGTTTATTGGTTTCAACAACGCTTCTCGCCAGTTTTGCTGCGAGGCCCTGTATTCTCATTGATCATGACCATACTGGCCATGAGCTGTGTGGTGGCTGCCCATCATCCCCCAGATATCCACCAACCGAAACAGGCCAAGCATTGCACAACCTTGGAAAACCGAACCCCATCCCGCGTCGCTAACTTGGAGATGGTGTGTAAGTATGCAGTCTGCTGTGTGCCTACTACCAACCGCCAAGGCCGAGCCTGGATCCATTGCAAGCAGTGCTTCCCGCTCCCGTCAGCAGCGGCTGCAACGGCAAAGCCCGCCATAAGCATCAGCCCCCAATAGCAATGGCATCGGTCTCACGGCTGGCATGCCATTCTCTCTCTACGAGTGAGACCACTCCGCCTTCTTCTTTTCCGCGAACGCCTTCATGCCAATCTTCTGGTCTTGGCTGCCGAACAGGCTGTGAAACACCCGCCTCTCATACTCGACGCCGTCTCGCAGCGGCAGGTCCTGGCTCTTGTTGACCACCTCCTTGGCCGCGATGATGGCAACCCTCGAGTGTGCGGCAATCGCCTCGGCCAGCTTCAGCGTCTCCTCCATGAGCGCCTCGTAGGTAGGGAACGTCCGCGCCGCGATACCCCACTTCTCGGCCTCAACACCCGAGAATGACTTGCCAGTCAGGATGAGCTCCATCGCCTTAGCCTTGCCAATGGCCCGGGTCAGCCGCTGGCTGCCACCGGCGCCGGGGATGACGCCCAGCTTGATCTCGGGCTGGCCAAAGTTGGCATTCTCGGTGCAGTAGATGAGATCGCACATCATGGCCAGCTCACAGCCGCCACCGAGGGCATGGCCAGAGACGGCAGCAACGATGGGCTTCTTGACCTGCGTGGTGAGGTTTGACCACGACTCGATGAAGGAGTTGGTGTAGGCGTCGGCAAAGGTGAGCGGGGCCATCTCTTTGATATCGGCACCGGCGGCAAAGGCCTTCTGAGATCCGGTCAAGATAATGACTGAGGTGTCATCTGAACCGTTGAGCTCGACCAGAGCTTCGTTGAGCTCCTTGATGAGCGGCGTGCACAGGGCATTGAGAGCCTTGGGTCGGTTCAATGTCACTATGTTGCTAATGAGTGGATGGTCTTAATCGCCACAGTCGTGCATCTTACCTTGGCTAACACCGGGCTTTGGCTGGGAAACCTGGATATATTCATAGGTCTTGGAGCTGTAGGCACGAGCCAGCCGGGGGAGAGTGGAGGGCTGGAAGGGAACCCGAGCAGTAACGGGCCTCAAGCATCGTAGGGCGTTCATCTTGATGGCTGAGATGGGGAGATCGAAGAATGCAGGCGACGAATGGGCAGCAGGGGCAATCGCCAAGGTGGCAAGTTATAGGAGAGGAGGGAATATGATTCAATTGATCACTGCAGTAATAAGCCCGAGGGTTTTCCTTCAATGGGGAAACGAAGAGCGGGCGTCAGGTTGGATGAAGCTCAATAGCCGAATGAGACGAGGTACTGGAGCTTGTGTCCACCACGGTGACGAAATGGGGCCTGGATAGCGTCGGTCCTTGAGCCGAGGATAACAACAGCCCCTCAAGAGAATGGACGGCATAGAGAGTCACGTGCAAGGATAACCGTCCTAGCCGAAGCAACCATTGGAATGAAGCTTGTGAGACTCTGCACTTGAAACTGAGGTGTCAGTCCAATGAAATGGCAAAAAGCACTGGTTTGCTAAAAACAAGGCCACGCATGAGTTGATGTCTAATCTTGGAACCCTAGCTCGTACATACATAGTAGGACGTGTAAGTAATCAAGCAGTTCCCTGGCAGCTCCACTCTGCTCAGGTATGGAGTTCGCAAATACAGTGTGGTGATGGCGTGCCTCGACTGAGCTGGGCCAACAGGGGCCAAACAGCAATTGAACAAGGCGGGGAGCCGTAGCCACGGCATCCCAGGGTTCGGTATCCGGAGGGCTAACCAAGGACCCTTAGAAGGGCCTATTAGTATACCCCGGAGCCGAATCGCTGGCAGAACAACCCAACTGCGCCGGGCATTAATTAGAAGCGGGAGCTTAAAAGGGACGCGACGCGCTTTAGCACTTTGGGCTGCGCCTCAGCCTGGTGGGGTCGGCGGCCTGAGAGTCAATCACAGTGGCAAAGAGGTAATCTACCGGGAATCTGCCGGCGCAGCCAACGTGGCTTCGTTGACCCAAAGTTCCAGCATCGAGAATTGCGATTGACTCTTGATTCCTCTACCAAATCCACCCTCGTCGCCCTGGTCATCGTTGTAGCCCGCCCTCAAATCGCCGCTCTGCACGACCTGTCCGTTCCTTCAACGCCTTCTGTTTTCCCGACACTCGCGCACCGCGCAACGCTTATCCAAGATGAATGCGCCCGAACCCGAGCAGACCCCTTTCGAGGCCGTCAGCGTCCACACGTCCAGAGTCCAGCGAGTATGCGTCTCCGTCTCGCCGCCGCCAACGACCATCGAGCTGACAGTTTTTAGCACTACCAAGCCCTCCTGGACCAGTCGACCCCGTTCGTCTTCTACCGATGGGTTAGCACTGGCGTCTGCCTGTTTCTCTTCTTCCTGCGCATCCTGTTTGCGCAAGGATGGTACATTGGTAGGCACCCGCAGCACGCCTCTCGTTGCGTTGAGTGTTGAGTGCAAGCTGACCCAATGACAGTGGCCTACGCGCTCGGAATCTACCTCCTCAACTTGTTCCTAGCCTTCCTGCAGCCCAAGTTCGACCCCTCGAACGAAGCGATCGACAATGAGATGGAGGACGGCTCCGTAGGCACCCTCCCTACCAAGCAGGACGAGGAGTTCAAGCCCTTCATCCGACGCCTTCCCGAGTTCAAGTTCTGGTACTGGGCAACCCGTGCCGTCTTCATCTCCTTCGTCTGCAGTTGGTTTGAGATCTTCAACGTCCCCGTCTTCTGGCCTGTTCTGGTCATGTACTGGATCATTCTCTTCGTTCTGACCAGTGAGTTGCACCCATCCACTTTCGATTCTGGGCAGAGTCAAAACTAACCGTGAGTAGTGCGAAAACAAATTCAGCACATGATTAAGTACCGCTACGTGCCTTTCTCCATGGGCAAGAAGAACTACGCCAAGAACAGCTCCTAAGGGCTGCTGCGGGAGAGAGACCAAGACCTTTTTCTTCGGCACGGCCTGTCGCAAGACGTGGCATCTACGTGTCCTGTATAAACACCGTAGCCGGCTTTATCAAACGGCGCACTAATGCGATGTGTGTCCCAAGGCGTGTATTGCAATCAAGGATGGCGTGGATTCTGGGACTGTGGGAACAGGGGGGGCACAGCTACCTTCAGCGGCTGCTTCTATATAGACTGAATGGGCTTGAGACTGCATCAAAGTGAGAGCATAGACTCGAGTCTTGAGATGAACCATTTAATGAAAAGAACGAAATCTGAAATGAAGCAATTACAAGAATTTTAATTGAACCTGACTCGAGCGAATGTGAAATATCTTGGTTGTTAACAGTTGGCACGGAACGGTGGTGGAGAGAGGCTGGCCGCTAACATCTGAGCTCGCTCTCAGCCTTGCGCCGCAAACTATTATTTCCTGTCTCGCACAGGGCCGCGACCGCGCTTCAACCACTTCACCTCCAGCTCACCACTCGCCATCCTCGCTTTTTCCACCACCCCGAAACGACTACACATCCCTCTGTCGACCCAATCCCTCGCGACGCCCATCGTCGCCCGTCGTCACCCGCGATGTCGTCCTCGGCGCCTCGCTCCGGCGAGCGCATGATTCACCAGGATTTCATCGCCCGCATCCGCTTCAGCAATGCGCTGCCGCCGCCGCCTCACCCTCCCAAGCTGCTCGACATCCCCAACACGGGCCTGGCTAGTGGCCAGTACACGACTCCCGGGTTTGCCTCGCGCCTTGCCAGGGAGCAGCCCCTGAACATCGAGGCCGATGCTGAGCTGGGAATGCCGCTCGACCTGGTGGGAATGCCAGGCGTCTTCGATGGTGACGAACGATGTGAGCTGCCACGGCTGCGTTTAGTGACGATTCCATCAACCGTACTGACTTTTCTGCAGCAATCCAAGCACCCGCTCATCCTCCCACCCTTCACCCTCACGACAAGCCGCTTCTGAGACCCATTGCCGCTCTCGGAAAGCTCAAGGCCCCCGAAGCCAACGTATCCTTCCTTCGTCGAACCGAGTACATCTCTTCCACCTCCAGCAAACGCCTCGATGGCCCCCTGCCTCGCGCCCTCCTCGCCAAAGCCCAGAGGGGACGACGTGTCGTGGAGGCTTCCGCAGACTCCCCCCAGGCCATCAAGCGCAAGATCGACCAGGGCTTCGATGTTGCCGAGCAGGACCTCAAGGACCCCAAGCGCGTCAAGCATCCCTCGAAGAAACACCTCAAGATTGTGGACGTATCTCCTCTTATCCCCGATCTGGACGCGTTCCCAGATTCGGGTGCCTACGTCACCCTCAAGTTCCTCACAAACCCCGTGCCGAGCTCAACGGAGTACGACAAACGCCTCCTCAGTGGCATGTTCAAGCCCATAGATCGGACGCAAGCCGAAGAGGAGTCGTACGATGCGGCACTGGAGGCCCACGAGCAGGACCCTTTCAACAACCCCAAGCCACAGAACCTGATGAACTACGATTTCTACCTCAGCCAAACGGGCGGCGCTGGCGACCGCTTCCGTCGCAAGTTCGACGTCGAGAACCCCGACCACGACGACGAGGAACTCTACACAAACGAGACCGACACTGGCGGCTGTTTCCAGTTTGACCGCCTTCGAGCCTACGAGACGGCCCAGGAGACGGAACTCGACCACCCGACCAAGTACGACGAGGAGATTATCCTGGCCTACAACGAGGATACCTTCTACCCCAACCAGAAGGGCGTCTACTACTACCCCGTGATGCAAAAGTCTACCATCCGTCCCCAGCGAACAAAGAACATTGCTCGTACCATCGGTCTCCCCGAGGAGGAGGAACAGATCGTCGACCAGCTCGACGTCACCGTCAATGACCCCACCGAGGAGATGCGCGACGCCATGAAGCGGTACCGAGACCACCCGCTGGGCTGGGAGCAGGAGGAGGAGGCAGAGGACGAGCACCACGATCATGCCGACGAGGATCACCACGGCAGCAGCCCTGCGGCCCGGCGTTCGAGGTCACCCTCCGAAGACCGGGACGCGGAAGGTGAGGAGGACGAGTAAATGTTGGCAGCAGAAGGTGGTTTACGGAGGACATCTTGTACGTTTGTGTTTGTTACCAGGGGGCCTTGACATCAGCGACATCGAAAAAAAAGAGACATGGCATCTAATTCGTGACATCCATTTGGCGAATTCTGGGCTGGTGGCGTAGGTTACATTTATCATAGATCGAGGTTTGCTGAAAAATGGAATAAAATCGATCATAAGCCATAATTCTTGTCCATGCTCGTTGCACTGTAATGCAAATGCCCGCTATAAACCACCAACCACTCTACTATACCGATATCCCATGTATGTTACAAGCCATTTCCACGCCGGTTTCACGTCACACTCCGTCACCTAATATCAATGCATACGCTTGCTACCCAGACATGTCCCAACATGACAGTGGCCTCGAAATCATTATCCATTACGCCCGGATTGACAGCTCCCAGTCCTCCGGCATTGACTTGTCTCCGCTTTCAATGTCGTAGCCAATAGTCTCCCTGTTGTCGTCAATGACACGAGCATACCTATGTCGATGTTAGTACCTGATGATATATCTCCTTTGCCCATTGTCTCCAAGGATTGGGTAGGGGTAGAAGAAACCTGGGTATACTTACTCTAGCAATAGCCGGAAGAACCATGCCTCCATGTCAACAGGGCGGACAGTCTTTTCCGCCCACGCCCGACTAGCCTCGGCGATGCGCTTCGTCTCCGCAGCATTCGCCTCGTCGTCAAAGAAGCGGACCGTCTCAAGCCAGTCGTCGCCCTGGATGCTGAGGGGAACGTAGTGAGCCCAGGGCTTGAGCCACTCGGTGTGCCACTCGCGGAAGACGGCGTGCTTGAAGACGAGGCTGCGGCTGCGCAGGAACGCATAGAAGCGGCCGGAGAAGGCGTTGCCGTCCATGTCAAGCAAATACTTGTAGTTCCAGGCGTCTTGCTGCTCCTCGTGCTCGGCGACCTTGAAAAAGGCGATCTGTGCCTCGCAGTCGCCCGGGTCGCATTGGCCGACATGAGAGAAGTGCACGTCGACGAGGTCACGGTAGTCACCCCGTGGAGCCTCGCTAGCATGCCACTCCGGTTTCCCTTCGGTGCCATTGTTGACCATGATCATGGCCTGGTCGGGGGCATTCATATTCTTGATGAGGCGTTGGCGGTGCTGTCGTCGCCAGCGGCCGTTGCGGCTGTATCCGCCAGTCGTGGAGCCACGCCAGTACAGCTGGTTCTGTTTCTTCTCCCATTCAATGTCCTTGGCCTGGTCGAAGGGGACCTTATCACTCCAATACCAGGGGGACGGGTAGATCAAGTCGTTGTATGACGAGATCTTGGACTGGGAAAAGATGGGGAAGAGATCATGGACAACCTTGTAGGTGTTGGGCCCGTCAAAAAAGCCAAATGTCGAGCTGAGGGACGGAGTAAGACAGATGTCCGACAAGGCCGTGGTGTTGTAAACGAATCCGAGCTCGCTCATGCCGTACTTGCTCCGGTCATCAGTCCTCTCTTCTTCCTCCGGATTCCGAGCGGGCGTGTCTGGAGGACATGAAACTCGAGAATCGCTCCAGATTGGTTGATGCGAGTAAGTGTTGAATCGCGTCAGCGTCGTCTCTTCAAAAGACCTGCCGTCATTCAAATCCGGGTGTTTCTTGGTGAAGTCGTTGGTTGGAGAGGCGACGGCAAACGCAGCCGGAATGTTCTCCTCCTTGGCCTTTCGTCTCAGGTTGGCCAGGTCTTCGTGCGAGAGCACTACCCGTGGCTCGTCGTGCATGTTGAACGCAAGGTCCATGTCTGGTAAAAACTTGATGAACTTGGCCATCATGCTCTTGGTAGCTTCCTGTTGCCACTCATCTCCTCCCTGTACGCGCGTGATCTCGTGGTTTCGAATGGCAATACCGATCAAGCCATTGTCGAATCCCAAGGCCTCCTTGACTCTCGCCCGGATCGTCTTCGGCTTCAATCCCCAAAATGGTGTCATCAAATCGTGGATGGTATCGAACTCGTCAACCAATTTTACACGGTTCACTTTCGCAAAGTGAAACCAACTGTCAAAGTGCGGTGGTGGAGGCATCTGGTACCGCCTCCGATACTCCTTCACAGCGTCCTCGAGCGTCATGGACTGTCGAGACGTCGTCTCCTTGATTTCGCTTTCCGCATCACGGATGAGATACGCAATGGGGTGCTCTGCCGTCCCAGGCGCATCCTTGGGCACAGGTCCGCCGGTGAGGACCGGCGCATCTTCCCAGCCCGGCATAGCATTCGGTATTCGCGCCGGTTTCGAGTCGGCTGTGGGAAGTGGTTCGGGTATGGGATCTCGGCCGGTGGTCTCTGGTTGAGACAGCGGCGGCTCAGGTCGGATTCGGAGGAGTGTGTAGGCGCAGAAGCAAAAGGAGAGAAGGATTGCGAGGGTTATGAGCCTGTTTCGACCATTTCGAGCGGCCATCATGATGTCGATCGTCGTCCCTGTACCTGACAGAAACGACTAAGGCTAGAATGGAGGACCTGGATTAAAGAGCTAGAAAAATCGAGCGGCCGCTAGGCTTATATCATATGAACAATAAGGCCAAGCTTCAAGACGGCTATGTCATCGTCGAGTCAGGGCGTTTGCGTCAGAATCGACAGTTTGAACAATGTGCCCTTTGTCTGGATTGCAAGGGGTGGGCCAAGGCGGAACCGCGGATTTGAGGGGAGCAGCTGCTCTTGCTCTTGGCGACGCTAGATCGGGCGCGATTCTGGAGTGAAATGTCAAGGGGGTCGATCTAATTGGACGAGTATGTATCTGGCAGCATATCTACAGCAGGAGATCGTACATTGTTGGAAGAATAACATTCCTGGCGGGGATTGCTGGATGGACAGAGCGCGAGCTCTGACTGGTAAGTGGGTGACGATTTCGTCACCAAAGTAAACAAACGGCGGTTGGCCGGATGACCCCCACCCTTTCCCCAGCCGCCCGTACTCAGGGACTCTCTGCAGCCGAAATCTGGCATTCATCTGGCCTAGCTGGACTGACCAAGGGATGAAAATTGCGAAGTCATCCCACAGCTGCATTCCATGACCGTCGAAGCCAAGATATAGGCATACCCGAACATCCGGCTGTGGAATCGAGTGCCGCCAATAGTCCCACTCGAGCGCCATTGCACCACGGGTACGCGTACACATACAAGCACGGGCAACGTCACTCTCTACAACATGTCACAATAGCAATTTGAAAACGTGGCTCTGAACATCTCGTCAAGGTTCCATTGATAGTGCTCACGTGTGCGACCAGCACGAGGGCTGTAAAATCGCATCGGTCATTGTCATCATAATCCACCCCTAACGCCGAGAATGCCAGACTCTTCTTTTATAAACTTTTGATATCCGTCCCGTTTAGTAGAAGAAACCAATGATCTTTCCGGCAACGTGCTTGCGTCGGGCCTCCTCGTGGTCCATAATACCAGCAGAGGTGGTCAGGATGACGTAGCCGAACTGACGGGCGGGCAGCAGCTTGACGACCCACTTCTCGAGATCGGCGAGACGGACGTTGTATCGGGGAGAGATGACACCAGTCTTGTTGAGACGGCCGTTCAGCTGAACGACAATCTTGCCGGAGCGGTGGTCGTCGACCTCCTCGAACTCGCCAATGTAGCCTGTAAAGAATTGTCAGAAATTTTTCGAGAGACTAAAACGTAAGACCTCATGGGTTATATAATAAAATTCAGAAACACGTTGTAAGATCTCCGAGTTTAAATCTATCGGCAATTTATAGGGGCTGAGTCGTGGGGCAGTATCGACGGTAGCCCTAGTTATCATGCCGAAGGGTGGAAACGGGAGAAGAAGAAGCGAAGAGAAGAAGCGAAAAGAGAAAAAGAAAAGAACAGCAGAGTATTTGTACATACCGTGGCGCTGCATGACCTGGAGGAACTTGATGATGACCTTGGAGCTAGGTCGGATCATAACCTGACGCTTGCCGGCCTTCTCGGCGTTGTTGATGGCGTTGAGCGCATCGTGGAGAACGGAAGTGCGGACCATTTTGGCGGTTTGTTGGGATGGAGATTCTCAAATCGAGATTGGAAATGAGGTATCTGCCAAAGCAATCGAAGGTTAGCCTTTGGAGGCCATGAGCGAGGAGAGTGCCCTCAACGATCGATCGCCGAGGGTTCTGCCGCCCAGTGTGCTGAAGAGGAGAAGCGTATCGAGACGTCGCTGGTCGATGCAGCCGTCACTAAACAAGCCTCACGGCCAGAGACGCTCTCGATTGCTCTCCCCTGCCATGGTAAAAGGCATCATCCTGTTGGATTCGAGTCGCTGCGAGCGTCACTTGTACATACCTCTTGAAATTTTCGTAGTCGAAGTGGTTGGGAAAGGTCAAAGGAGAGGCGCGGCGTGGGAAAAAAAGTGACACGAACCCACAGGTGGAAAGTGGTGTGCCCTGGTGGTCCGTGCACGTAAAAATGCCCTAAGGGCCCGCGCACTCGGTCGTTTAGATTTCGGCAAATCTGCGTGGAACCAAACGAAGACACTTCCAGATCACGAATCAACCCCCCCCCCTTCATTTTCTCCTGCTACACATTAAAATCTTCGAGGATCGCCCGACAAGAAAATCATACCAAAATGGTGAGTCGCAAATTTGTCGCCGCGTTTTCCGCCAATTGCCCGACCGCGCGGTTGCGCCTGGGCTGGGCAATATGTGGCGGGGGGGAAATCATGGGACATGGTCGCTAACAATTGTCGAAATAGTCGGACGTAGAAGAGAACACCGCCCCCGAGGTCTCCGAGGAGATTGAGGTTTCCGGCGATGCTCCCAAGGGCCAGATGTCCATTCTCGACGCCCTCAAGGGTGCCCTGAAGCTCGCCCTCATGCACGACGGTCTCGCCCGCGGTCTCCGAGAGGCTTCCAAGGCCCTCGACCGACGACAGGCTCACATGTGTGTCCTGAACGAGAACTGCGAGGAGGAGGCCTACAAGAAGCTTGTCATCGCCCTCTGCAGCGAGCACAACATCCCCCTCATCAAGATCCCCGACGGCAAGCAGCTCGGCGAGTGGGCCGGACTCTGTATGTTTTCCCAGGTGGTGGGGTTCGTCTGTCTGGGTCAAATGCTAACAGGTTGAAACAGGCGTCCTGGACCGTGAGGGTAACGCCCGCAAGGTCGTCAACTGCTCTTGCGTCGTTGTCAAGGACTGGGGTGAGGAGTCGCAGGAGCGCTCCGTTCTCCTCAACTACTTCCAGACCGAGCAGTAAGCGCATGGATATGGACGGCGTTGGATGTGAAGGGGACTAGAGGTGCGGACTTTGTTTCGAGACAACTCGACATGACTTCGTCGTTGTACTCTAGCCGCTTCGGTTGGCATCTGAATGGGTTTAGGCCTCACGTCTCACGGCCATATTGCATCGAGAGGAATATAAAAAAAATTGGGCATCATAAATTTTGTCACGCTTGACCCTTTGGTAGATGTGAAATGCATTGGTCTATGACTGATCAAGGTGAACTGCCATTCTGAGGCATGTCGTAAATATGCACGGCTCGAGCATTGTCATCAGAGATGCCAAGGCTTAGATTGAAGATACGTCACATTCTACATTCTAGGGCTTGCATGTGCTCCCCTGCCTGGCCATGTTTCTTTTCTGTATTATCCGTACGCGCCTATTATCCAGCCAAGACCCGTAGTCCGGTGTTTCTCAAGGTAATAATCTAGGTGGCCGGCGCTCACATTGTTAGACAGTGGCGTCGTCGCCCTGAGCATATTATGACATACTGGAAACGCCAGCCTAGTTGATTGTGGGGAGAAAAATACACTGGGAAGGTCTCTGGACTGGTTTTTCTGTTTTATTTGGATTCTACTTGCGTCCCTCGACCTAGACATGATGTTAGGCTGTGTATTGCGGAATGATTCAGGTGAAGAAGACTCACCATGATGATGTGATATCCAAAGCCAGTCTTCACCTCGACAAACTTGGGGCTACTGGTGGTGCTGGGCTCCAGAGCAAATGCCGCCTCTTCAAACGTGGGGTCCAGACTGCCCTTGGTCTTCCATCCTAGGGAACCACCTGGAACCATCTGGTCAGTCCATGCTCGTGCTGACGTCCCCTTGTGGAATCACGAGTGGTATACGGACCTTGCCTCGCCTTGTCTTCGGAATACTCGCGTGCCACCTCGTCAAACTTGACGCCTTCGTTGATCTTTGCCAAAGCCTCCTCTTTCCTGGAATGTTTCTCACACTAGAATCACCTGTCAGTATAAACAATCCAGGTGGCGTCATTGTGCTGAGCGCGTAGAGCACCAAGACGAACCAAAATGTGGCGGACGTTGATGGACATGGCGCCCTTGGCCTTGCCGCCAGACTCCTTGGCGTCCTTGTCTCCGCCCTTGTTTTTATCTCCCTTTCCCTTACCGCCACCCTTGTCGCCACCTTTCTTGTCGTTTTTGCCCATCTTTGCGTGTGTCGTCGATGTTGCGCCGGTGGTGGTGAGAGGACGTCAAATGTGGCGGGTCGAGCAATGCCCCGCCATGGACCCTTTTCTCAAAGTGCCCCTCACCCAATCGTGTCATCGACGGTGATGCAGATGCCCCGAGTTCATCAACCTAGGCTGGACATTGTTTCTTTGTTCAAAGTTGCTTGTATTACACCAGCTCGTGGCATCTCGTCTACAACGGCTCTATGCGTTTTCCCTTTGTCCTCACTAGAGACTGGACTGGACTCGGTTGCCCCATCTTGGCCAGTTCCAACGAAGTTTGAAACGCAAGCGTTCTCATATATTGCTCCTGATCAATTTTCTCCTGCACTCTCTCCATCTTCCAGTCTAGAAACCCTTGCTGTCCCTTTTTCTGTTTGACCATCTCGCCCTCATACGTCTCAAAGAGCTTCCAGTCGTCAAGCTGCGAGGGGCGAGGGATCTGAATGAGCTCGTCCACCGAGAACATGTCCTTGACCCGTTCGAGAGTGAGAATGACTCGGTGAAGCCCCGTTCTAAGGTTGAGTCTTTGACCATATTGGCGAATGATGTATCTGGAAGAAGGTTAGTCTCATGCCACAATGCATGGTCTGGGATCAACTTGCAGCCCGTCGTATCGTATGCCGGCCTTTGGGGCGAGTGGACTTTGAAGCCGGTGCCCACGCAGAATCCGGATTTGAGTACCCACTTGGGAGAGAAGCGATACATGGACCTCCGAAATATGGCCTTCTTTTATGTACTTGATTGTTCCACCGGCCAGATAGACGTTCTCCCACCCAGTAACAAGGGGCAGCGCCGTAACACCATACTTCCCTTTAGTCGGCGTTTCCAGGACACTTCCGACGATGCCATCACGGTGAGCGCAGGCCAAGTTCAGCCACCAGCTATACGGCGATAGTCAGCAACATCATTGACACTTTGATTGAAGGAACCATCTCACTGGCCAGGCTCGAATTTCAGGTTCCCTTCAAGTTCCGATAGCGCCTCACGAGTCTTGGCTCTCCATCGGTCCTGACTGCCATCGTCGCTGTCGTTCATCACTACATCTTTTAGTCGACCCGTTCTCGGAAGTCTATGGTAGCGATCTTGGTCAATGGTGAAATAACTCTCCAAAAATCGGGCCCTCCAGAGCCTCTGAAGCCGCTCTGCCACTGTCACGTCGTCACGAAACCTAGTCGGTGTCGGCATTGGGCGATTTCCAGGAGCCACAATTTCGGTCAGAAGTTTGTCGAGGCGGGCGGCTTGAATAGTTGCGAATTCAATCATTGGTATGCCGTTGGTCTCGTCTTTCAACACGGCCGCCAAGAACCCCATAGCTTCTTCCCATCGCGGTCCCAGTCTGCGCCTATCGCCGAGACTTGAGCGGACGGAATCGCAGAGGTCGAGCAATAAGCCTTCGTCGAGGCCATCGCCGGAAGGCAACCCGTGGTCATGGAACGATTCAGTCGAGCCAATTATAGAGAGAGGGTCTAGGTATCGTAAGCTGGTCTGTCGTCATGGAACATCGCTAGGGTGCGTATCGTACTTCTGAGGTGCGTCAGGTAGTCGGAAGAGCCGTCGTATATCCATTCATAGTCACAAGCGAGCCCTGCTGACAAGGGCACCTGTGCGCATCAGTGAGACAAGTCCATTGGGAGATGTCGGTCCCTGCTTACTTGACGATAGCTCACTGATGATCTGTCGGGCATTTCCAGGGTCTGTTGAAAGGAGGTCGTACTTTGTGGAACCTTGGGATGGGGAGGTCGGTCTTTCGTTTAGTACTCGGTTCTACGGCGTGACATGCGGCTGATTTTGGACAGACATGTCTTTGTCCTCCCATGGTTAATATGTCAAGATGGTCCGCGCTTCAATAATAGGGCATAGGTTAAGAAGTCCAGGGGCGTTAGGCGGTGTGGCAATCTAAACGTTCCTGTAGAGGGATGAAAGAAAGCTGAATTATCAAAGGGATATAAGTAAGGTACAACTTTTGGTAGCTACCTAGATGACCGGTGCATCGATAGCAAAGATGAAGAGGGTGAGCATGTGTCGTGTTGTTCGCGCCTCGTCGTTTGTCGAGAACGTGCGTCATCGCTCATTACAAACGGACTCGGCAGGAAGGCCTTTCTGGCTTTGCCAGTAGCACTTAGGGCAAGAGACCAAATTGAAGCACTTTCAATCCTCCCATTCAATGCGAATTAATCCCAGTCGTAGTCGTGGAAACGGTGTTGTGGTCGCATCCAATTCAAAGCCCCAGTCCCTCGGCTGTTTCCCTCACGCCACGATGCTCTCGGCAATGCCTCACCCTTGCCACCCAGCCATAACGATGGACATATGTGCGCAAAACAAAGTGCCTAGCAATGGCTTATAACACAAATACGTCGAGTTTGAACACCTCTATCATTGGGAAAGCTTTATGATGCAATCGCTCTAGTGGGAAAGCCGTTGGCGCCGGCAGCTTGTCTTGGCATCTGTTCTGGCAATCATTTTCCGTGTTAGTTCCATGGTACGAGCCACGGCAAACCGTTGCCCGCGGCCCCTCGTTAATAAGTCCCCTGTTTCATGCCCCTTTCGTCAAATCCGCAAACTTATTCCATCTTCATCGAGACATTTGTTTGTTTAATCATTTTCAACTTGATTCTTGTAGCAGACATGGCGCCCATCCAACTGACAGCTATCATCACACCCAAGCCTGGAAAGGCGCAACGGGTTGGTTCTCCGACCCACTTCGGAACGCTCTAAAGAATGTTCGCTCATCATGACCAGTTCCTCGAGCTCTTTGACGCATGCGCCCACTTTGTCCAAGCTAACGAGCCTTACGTCCATCGCTATGAACTGCACCGGGGCCTCAAAGATCTCAACGATGGCAAGGAACAGTTTGTCATCCTCGAGGGGTAATTATGGAACCTGCGTCCTGTTAGAGGGGGGATTTAAGCTAACGGAGAGGTCAGTTATGATGACCAAGAGGCTGTGGACAAGCATATGAAAAGTCCTCCTGTCGTGTTGATGCTTGAGGCTCTCGAGAAGGAACAGCTCTGTGATACTCAGATCATCAGAACCTCATCTGGCCCTGGTATCAAGGCCCGAATTTGAAAGGTGCATCAGATTTAGGCGCACAGAGACGTAGTTACACATTACAACCCACAAAAAGGGAATAAATACCTAAATAAACATGATAAGTTATTAGGATGATCATGACCATCTTGACTACATGAGCCGCCTGGCGACTCTCCCATTCATGCGATGTGATGTCGCATCGAATAAGTGACTTACCCTGCACTCACACTGAGACCTTGGCTTCACCGCCTTCCAATTATGGGTGTCGACTTCACCGCTTTCTAAATTCGGCGTTGCCATATTTACTGCCGTCGGAAAAATTACCTGTCGCAAAGTCGCCCCGCTAGACAAGGGTAAAATAACATACCCGTGTCGCATCTTCAACAGAATTGTCGCCGGCGCATAACTCTCTGACGACAATTCGTGGCAACTATGGCTGATCAACCTCATTTCGCGGCGCGCGGGAGTGCATCCTACAACAAGGCCCTTGGAATTACCCAGCGGGCCACTCCACTCGCTGCCGCCTGGACTGGCGATCTTCGCGCGAGGTAAGCTGCACCAACTGAAGTGATTTCAAACTCACAATTCTGACATCCTCCAGGTTTTCGGACTTTCAAGTAAATGAAATCCGTGAGAACGGATCAGTCCTTCACTTGAAGACTTTGGGGTTGGGTGATGATGAGACCAAGCAGGAGACCAATGCTCAGGTAGTGAAGGAGGAAGCCAAGCAAGAAGATGGAAAGCAAGAGGTGAAGGAGGGGACTTCGAGCAATGGCACTGGGGCTGCCACCCCTGCTCAGCCCGAGCAAACACGAGAGGTCTCGCCTGAAGATGTGGCCGCCCTTGAGGCTCTGACCGACTCCAACTTCGCGAAGGAGGTCGTAGAGCTCTACAAGGCTGGCGTTGCTGTTGACAACGAAAAGAAGAAGAAGACAGTCACTTCACAGCCTGTGGACGACAGACCGAAGCGAGGCCAAATCCACCAGGAGATTCGACGCATCTTCAAGTCTCAGATCGACACCAACACCGACGACTCCGGAGCCATCATCGCCAGCTTCGTGCCACCGCGAAAGGGCAACAACAGGAAGAGCCGAGGTAGCCGTGCTAACCGTGGCAACCGCGAGGAGAAGCCCGCGGGTGAATACCTTCACTTTACCCTATTCAAGGAGAATCGAGACACCATGGATGCTGTGAACCAAGTTTCGCGGTTCCTCAAGGCCAAACCCCAGTCTATTGGATATGCCGGAACCAAGGATCGCAGAGCCTCGACTGTGCAGCGGTGCTCAGTGCGCCACATGCGCTCGAGAAACCTCGCTGGTATCAACGGCCGGCTGTGGGGTGTCTCCACTGGCGACTACGAATACCACGACAAGCCCGTGTACCTGGGCCAGCTCTTGGGCAACGAGTTCGTCATTGCTATCAAGAACTGCGAGACGACCGGGGAATCTAAGGACGAGCCTGTGGCTCAGAGGGTAGAGAAGCTGAAGGCCAACGTTGAGTCTGCTGTTGCCCATATGAGTGAGCATGGCTGGATCAACTACTTTGGTCACCAGAGATTTGGCACTCACGAGATCGGCACCCACGAGATTGGAAAGCTGATCCTCGGTGACAAGTACGAGGAGGCTGTGAACGCGCTTCTTCACTACGACGAGGAGACTGCCACCAAGGCCGAGACAGAAGAAGTTCCGGAGGAAGCATCCAAGAGAGACGACTATGCTCGTAATCAAGCCTGCAAGCTGTTCCTGACAGGCAAGGACGTCGATAAGGCCGTCAGTATCATGCCCAGGCGCTTCTCAGCTGAGAGCTGCATCTTCCGACACCTGAACCGCCAAGGCGCCCAGTCCCGAAAGGACTTTGTCGGTGCCCTCATTCACATCACCCGCGGCCTGCGCTCCATGTACCTCCACGCCTACCAGTCCTACATCTGGAACCACGCTGCTAGCAAGCGCTGGGAGTTGCACGGCGAGACCGTCGTCAAGGGCGACCTCGTCATCATCCAAGCCGAGGCTACGCCTCTCGTCAGCGGCCAGGACCAGGACGGCGATGACATCATCAACCCCGTCGAGGAGGACGATGATGCTACCGTGCGTGCCCGGCCCCTGACCGCAGAGGAGGCCGCGAGCGGGAACTTCTCCGTATACGATGTCGTCCTCCCTACGCCCGGGTACGACGTCGTGTACCCGGAAAACGAGATCGGCACCTTCTACGAGGAGTTCATGGGCGCCGAGGAAAACGGCGGGCTCGACCCTCACAAGATGCGCCGCATGCGCCGCGAGTTCAGTCTCCCTGGCCGGTACCGCAAGATCATGAACCGCTTCCTCGCCCCGCCTTCGATCGAGGTCCGCGCCTACGCCGACGACACCGAGCAAATGCACCCTACGGACCTGGACACGATCAAGGCAGCCTCCAAGAGCAACGGCAGCGCCGGCAAGCGTCGCCGCGATGACGCCAATGATGAGCCAACTGCCAAGAAGACCAAGGTGGAGGAGGGTGACGACGCGCCGGCCGCCGCGGATGCCGAGATGACGGATGCGGACGGATCCAAGGATGTATCGTCGGCGGCCGAGGACACAACTACTGTCCCTCCCGCACCGGAGCCAACCAAGGTTGCGGTGGTCGTCAAGTTCCAGCTCGGCCGCAGCGCGTATGCGACGGTTGCACTGCGAGATCTCATGGGCGACACCCCTGAGGAGACAGCAGCGTGAGCAGTATGTAAGTAGATATGAATGGTGAGACGGCGTATAGTACGTTGCACAAGCACATGCGATGGAAAGATGCTTGTATCCTAAATTTTGATACCCATCTATTAGTGGGAAATACATAGAAGGCGGACGCATGGAGCGCTCGCTAGATGAGAGGATATTTCCCGCCCTCCTCGAGGCATCCTGTTTCCAACCCAGCAATCTTGCAGTTCCAACCGAATCTCAACCTTTGCGTGACATGGACTCCCGCCATCATCGTCATCGACGCTGCCCCCTCGGGCTGCAAGTTCATTCATCCTTCTTATCCCGTGTCGTGACCCGACCCGCCGCGCGGATGTAAAAATATCATCCACACCACATCCGCAGACTCGCTTCCTCCGTTGGCTCCCCCATGACCCAGGCCCAGCCTTTTCATGTCATCGTGGGCAAGAGATGCATAGGCGTGAGGTGTAATCTTCCCTCGCATGCAACGCAGGGGTGCGTCGTTGCTCAAATAATCCTTATGCTCCTAATTTCGAGTGCCTCATTTCTTTAAGAGGCCTAGGCTTTATCTTCCCAACCCCAAACGAAGGAGAGGTACTTGACCATGTTGACACGCTTGGTGCGCATCTCCACCATCCAGGGGTGCTCCATCATCTTCCACGGGCTTGCACGGCGCTGAGGCTGCTTTTCCAAGCTGTCATCTTGTTAGCAGAAGCTCTAGCGGTTAGAAACAAAGAATAAGACATACCAGCACTCGATGAAGTATTTGAAGTTGTCGCTCCAGTACACATCCATATCGGGCTCATCCTTCAACTTAGGTACGTTTTGCCGCACGATGTAGGTGAGCAAGTCGATGAGACCAGCTCGGGGCTGCATCTCGGTACCGTCGGCTGGGAAGGGGAAACGATGTTGTGCGACCTCGAGGAGGGTGACTCCGGTCGACCACACGTCGGAAGTGATGGTGTAAGATTGACCCGTGATGCGCTCAGGAGCCATGTAGTAGCTGGTTCCAATGAAGGTGTTGGCCTCGCCCTTGGTTCCGAAGTCGCCGGATACGCCAAAATCGCAGAGCTTGACAGCGCCGTCTCGGCATAGGAGAATGTTTGACGGCTTAATGTCTCTGTGGATGATTCGTCGGGTGTGAAGATATGTAAGACCGGCCAAGACACCTTCGGCAATCTTACCCAAGACCTTTTCGCCTGTTCGTCCACCGAGTCGCTTGACTTCCTTGTAGATGCTGTCTAGCGAACCACCCTCACAGAATTCCATGGCGATGGAGATGGTGGCGGTAGCGGGATCCACGAAGGCTCCGTAGTACTTGCAGATGTGATCCGAGGCACAGTCTTTGTTGAAGCCCAATTCTCGAAGAATCTGCTTCTTAACATCGGGATCGGGGTTGGTAGTGATAATCTAGCCCGTTGTTAGCCGTTAATCTTGGGTGTTGATAGCGTTTGACTGACCTTCAAAGCAAACACGGTGGAACCGCCCTTGAGCTTGGCCTTGGTCACGGCACCTCCAGCGCCTTCACCCAGGTTGCCCATCTCGACGATCCTCTTCTCCATGCTGGCGATTCTCCAACCCTCCTCATCCAGATCGTCAACGTCAAGGGTTCTCGCCTTTTCGAGGCTCAGCTTATCGAAAGCCTCAAGTCCCTGCAGGCTGCCGTCTCTCTCCATGGAAACGCCACCTTCGCTCCTTTCCGAGTACATGGACCCGACAGCTGAAACAGGGTCCGGAGTGCCCTGAGCTCTCGATACGCCAATACCATACTGGGAAGCAAAGGATAATGCCGAGTACTGCGAACCGGCGGAAGTGGGATTACTCGCTCTGCCGTCCAAAGGACCAAAACTACCAGACCTAGAGTGTGCAGCACTGCTCTCGCTCCCCCCACTGGCCGACTGACCCGGCTGGGTTGTGCATTGCAATCGAGGCGGCTGCTCGTACGGAGCGACCTGACTTCCCATGGGAGTTGCTAGATGTAGTGTGGGTAGCGGTGGCCTTGAAGGAGCGGCGGCTGGGGCGCCTTGGTTGCCAACAGCCTTGGCATTTGGAGATGGAGGGATGGCAAGTCCGAGTCTGGGTGTTCGCGCTCCACCGCGGGCGCCAGGGATGGCGGGACGGAGGAGAGGGACTGAGGGGCCTGAGTTGTAAAGAGGGAGCGAAATGGGGGCGGCAGAGGGAGAGGGGATCTTAGAGGGTCAGTAACGGATTGCTCAGGGAGTAGGACGGGGTACACATACATATTGGGGTTTTGGGTCCATGCCCTGAGGATATTGTGGTGTTTGGTCGGCCATTTTGGTGATGTCGGACTGCCTCGGCCAGCTGACGGAAGAGCAAAGAGAAACGAGGTAGGTAGGTGGTTGAGATTTAAAGGCCGTAGCCAGGGATACAGCAACGACCTTACAGCAGGAGCGTTTATCGTGTCTTGGAGGCTAGCGGTCGGGGATGCGGAGGTTGAGGCAGAGTCGTTCTGGGCCGGTGTCGGGAGAAGGCGTCGCAGTCGGGAGCTATGATGTACGGCGGTGAATTGTAGAAGGCGTTGGATGACGTAGAATATGTTTGCAAAAGCAATCAACGGAGCGAGAGCGAGCGTCGGGGGAGAGGTGTGTGTAGTTGGAGCGGGAGGAGAGGCGCCTAGGATATGTGATGTAGTCGCAGAAGACGGCGAGGAGAAGAAGCCGCAGATGGTGTGATGAGCAAGCAGTGGCGGCAGGGTCGAAGCAGGAATGTCGACTCAAGAAGGCCCAGCAGTGGCAGGGCGAGCGAGACAAGTATTGGAGACAGGTATTGGAGCGTGGCGACGGGCGACACGTCTTTGTGAGGATCCGAAACGAGAGGAGAAGGAAGTGAGAGGACGTGAGAGGATCGAGAGTGGGCGGGA
>JAANBB010000433.1:0-33096 GCA_014621425.1 Cylindrodendrum hubeiense | reverse complement strand
CTCTCAGCCGGCGCCGCGGGGCCCACCGCCGGGTCCCGGATGGGAGAAGTTCTTGAACGGCAAGCGTCTCGCTCCTCCGGGACCGCTCGCCCGGCCCCCTCCGCCTCCTGGCCCTGTCCCGCCGCCGCGAAGCATGAACATGATGCCCCGAAACGGCGTCATGCCTCCGCGACCGGTTCCCACGCTGCTCAACATCAGCTGGCCGGGCCGTGGCTGCAAGAATATGCTCGTGCAAATCGTGCCGTCTGGGGACGTGCTGCGGAAGACGGCCGTCATGGAAGCTCGTCTGCGTCCCATGGGCTTCGTGAGGCCAGCAGCCCAAGGGGTCCCGCCGCCATTCCCGTCCCCTGACCTGCTGAGTCTCCGCGCTATGATCCGCCGCGTGACCCTTGGCGGGGATGTATACGAGGTGGCGGGCTTTGGGGATGACCTGTCATCCCTATTTCACACCTCGTCTGGCATCCCCAAGTTTGATATCGAGGTGTCGGGGGTCATGTTGCCAGCTCCAAGACCGCGGGCGAACACCCAGTCAAGTGTCAACTCAGACGATGACCTCGTCGAGCCGTGAGCTAACGAGCTAAGATTTCCTCTGTCAGATAGACCGCCCCTATTCTGGGTACGAGCATCATGAAAATTTGAATTTGGGGCTGTTTTGTGCGTGGTAGTTTAGGAGCAAGGGAAATGTGCACTATGCCCCCCCCCCCCCCGTTAAACGTGGCGGTGGTCTAGTTCTCGTGTTGTTACAAGATAGAGCAGTCGCGAACATGGGAAATGTTTTTCTTCTTCTACGAGTGTGCTTGTCTCTTCTTTAGGCGTTGGAATCAAGTAGAATGGTTCTCGACGGCATCTGTCACAGGGACAGGCACTCACAATCAAGCAACTTTGTGTTTTTCGCTATCATGCTTTAATATTTTTGATCCTCATTAAATGTATATCGTTGTCGTGCTTCTAAGCCAAGTAGTAACTAACAGTGGGCGGTTAGAAGCGCCCCCACAACCCGCTAACTTCACCTTGACCTCATGCAGCGAGTGCCACCTCGCATCATCTGGGAGACTCATATGATCGGTGATAATAGCCTCAAACTGTTGAGCAATTGCAAGTGTGTGTGTGTGTGGGTGGCGATGTAGAGGCGCCATCCCGGAATCGGAGTGCAACTCTGCACTGAAGAACTCGACATGGGACATGACGCGGGGGACTGAGACAGGGCGGCCACTGACTAGTGGCTGTATTGGATGCATGCATAGTCGTGCATGAAGCAAAGTTGGGTTGTATCAGCGCTGATGCAGGACGCGAGGCAGGGATTAGACAAGGAGGGACGTTGCGAGGTCGAGATAGGTAGCCCGGGCTTTATATTCAATCGCGAAGAGAGTTGTGTACTGATATGCACTTGTGTCCTTTGTCATACCACGGTAACTTTCGTATATGCGTCGCCGTGTAACACGGATTTTGGCCAAAGACTGAATAGACGCCCGTCTATCCACATGTGTAGGTGTGAATAGTCGCTCCCGGGAAGCATGTCAACGGAGATGCATCGCCCCTCACCAAGAGGAGGTCCTCACCAGGTAGCCTGCCGCTATGCAGTGTGACCGTCACCTGGTGTCCCGATGAGGATCCGTGCGAAAGGAAGCGTGCCGACGTCCTTGGTACAGTTGCATACTGCGACGTACTCGGTGAGCATGTTGGGGCTTCTCTTCATCCGGTTGCTGTGCTGCGAGAGACGACACACTGCAGGGTCAAGCTGTTCCGATATCTGACGGTGTGAATGTAGAGGAGCGAAATGAAGGCGAGCATGATGCTGCCGCCTCGAACGCCTGCAATGTCTCATTGACTGCCCACCGAGTCGAACCATCTCAGTTTCCCACAACCCTGACCTTCACCGCACTCTGGTCAAGCCAATCACAACAAGGTGCAATGCAACGGCTGCCGCATACCAACCTATCTTTCGTCCGTACGTTGCCGCCGATTACTTCGCTTCCGTACCCTCGGAATTCCCACGATATGGCCAAGTGAGGCGACCAGCAGGTGGCCCGTGAGGCCCAACATCATGATATTGTCAGGCCAGAATAGCTTCCCGCGCGGGCCGTGGCACTGGGCAGGGCGAACGAAGCGGGCTTGGCGATGATCTCGATGTCTTCCTGGACAGGATCATCTGGGGGCCACGAGTGATGGGCGTATTGATTGCCTAGTACGGGTTTAGTTCCCGATGTGCCCGTCCGCCCAATGTCCCTTGCCTGCGGCAACGTCCCGGAACCCGTTCCCCCACAACCATGCTATGTTAGCCCTGATATCGCGAAGGCGAGGCGAGTTGCTACGCGAGCAGGCAGAGGCCGCCGAGCTTAGTCGTGAGATGGTTCGTGATTTGCCCAACAAGGAGGCGGAGCTGCCATACCAACCACTTCTAGCAAGGGTGGCCGACTCGCCGGCCAAGAAGTGGATCGATAAAGTCGCCGTGAGTGACTGTCCGATTACGTGAGACGGCGCTCGACGAAGGTACGTTCAAGATAATTGCTCGGATGTAATAAAGCTGGCGCTTGACTACGGCTGTCCTTCGTTGGATGAGGCTCCATCTGTAAGACCTGTCCTTGGCTGCGTGCTGACTAGAGCTGCAGCTGGTAGACGAACTAGCAAACCCCCTCAGTAAAGTGGAACAAGTGTGGAACAAGCGTGGAACTAGGCAGCATATTGCAACTCATAATTGTGCAACAATCTAGACCCGCCGGGCCAGCACTGTTACTCCTTCTTTGCTCTCGCCTCCTTTTCCTCCAAGGCAGAAAAGGCCCTCATGATCTGTTGCCAGCTGTCCCAGAGCAACACTAGCAATGCCCACGTTAGCACCGAGCCTAGAGTAGTCAAGGGAAGTGTCACAGAGCAGCAATCCACTTACCCACAGGGACGATTGCCCACGGCATGTTGAAGCCAATGTAGTAGACCCAATAGTACAGAAACTCTGGCCGGCTATACGCCACGCCGTACATCTGTCCTTCCATCCAGTTGGTCAGGTAGTAGAGAGCTACGCCGTACAGGTGCGCCACGCACACAATTAGCTGCGTGACGTGTCTGCTGGGCGAGTTGGCCAGAATACCGCGGACTGTCAGCCATGAGAGCGGACCCCACGCGATCTAGGCAGGCAATCAGCTATGGTCCCACAACACGACGAGAGAGAGAGAATCTACAGCCGTGATGGTCTCGACGCTAATGGTGAAGACGTCGTTGGTGAGATACCGGGAGTCGGAGAGGGCGTATTCCTTCCAGAGTTGAGCGAAAGTGGTCGACATGCCCGGGAGTTGGTTGCGGTAGTAGAGGTAGTAGCCTGGTAGACTTATTAAATATCCCGGATACTGGGTCATTCACTTTTGGAAACTCATGTGCACTCACCCTCAAATGCAATATGAAGAAACCCGCCTATTGGAGTGAAAACAAGTCAGTCATAGAGTTCCAATTGGAAGGAACAAGAGGTGTTTGCAAGTCAGGGTCACTTACACATTGCAAACCAAGCAGCGGCGAAGTGGTCAATGGGCCGCAGAGGGGACCTGCTCTTCGCAGCCTGCAACAGGACGGATCCGACTACGGCAGCAATAATGCCTCCAAACACGGGAAGTAGTTGGATTACCGAAGTCTCATTCGGCGCATATCCCGGGATTTGCACATTGAGCGGGTAGTACGGATGCTCGAGGCCCGGCTCCGACGCCAAAGTCGCGTCCGGGCCCGGCATCGAGTCGGCCATGGCGTTGAGACCTTGGAAATGAAATTGATATCAATGAAAACAATTGGATAATAAAAGCAGGATCTTGATGATAAATCTCTTGTGTGGCAAGGATCAGTCTTGTTCGCCTATGTTAGGGGCAGTCTAAGTGTTAAAGTCCTGTATGATGAATGTGATCAACTTCGGGAAGCAATTAGCCCCCAAACTTTAATCACGTGACTACATATACACTCGTTTGACAACTTGCCAACCAACATAGATTCTATTTAGTGGGTTTCTCGGAGACTGACTCCAGTTAGTGAAAGTAATTATGTCCCGCAAGTGCGTGGTCGCGGCTCCGGAAGAAGCTCGTGTACTCACTAGAATCTTTCAAAGATTTAGTATTGAGTTGTGCATGTAATGAAATAGGTATATGTTTTAACGCACACCTATTGTGATTTGTATGCAGAAGATACCATATAATATCTTACTGTGAGTTAAAACATCTTCAATAGATGGCATATGATATTAAACAACTCTGACACTGGTTAATAAACCTAATAATAATAATGTATTTATTTAGTTTTATTATTTCGTTTTACATTTATAAATATATCTTGTCTTTTATATTAACACCTGAGACTTATTTATGCGCATAAAATCGGGTGGTGAACATTGAATGAGGTGGTTAATCCATATATACGTAAAGATCCGACGTGTGCAAATAACAATAGGTGTGCATGCGAATGGCAATGCTCTAATAGTATACAACTCCCTTCATCAACACCCTGGCAGTGCGGAGTAATTGAGCTGACTCGATCTTGCCATCGCGGATCGTCGTGCCAATATCAACCGTTCCACTCGGGTGCCCAATCGTAACTGTGTCCTTGGACTTGCCCGCAATTAGATCGGCAGCAAGGGTGCCAGGTAACTGAGACGCGGCTCCGAGGCAGAGGGCCAGCGTCAATGGGACTGCCTTGTGGGCTTGGCCCATGGATAGGGCGAGGCATCGTATGTCAATATCGGGCGAGCCACTGGAGGGGAAGAGGAGGACGATCTTGGGGACGCTTTGCGTCTCCGGGTCGAGGCCCATCTTGGAGGCACCGACGCGCCGGATGTCTTCGAGACGGGCTTTGAGAACTGCATCAGCCTCGATAATCGGTGGTGTTAGTGCCATGTGATCTGCCAGCCCGAGACTCTGGGTGCTGATAAATACACCAGGGTTTCCAACGTCTACGAGAGACGCCTCAACGGTGCTGCCGTCTGACAGTTGGAGGACATCCACCGGGTTCCCCGTAGGTAAAGCCTTGCCTGTTTTGGCACCGGCGGGATCCATGAAACTCATGGTGATCTTGGACCCAGTTCCAGGCACGCCGTCCATGACATAGTCTCCTTGGTGGGAATAGCGCAGCGGCTTGCCTGCGACCTTGAAGCGCGACACCATGACCTTGTTCGTGTTGGTATTAAGGAACCGCACCGTTGCCCATTGCTGGCCTTCGGCATCGCTCTCAACAGACGGGTTCGCAATCATGCCACTATCAAAGGCCGCGGGGCCAACAAGCGAGGACATGTTGCCGCAGTTCCCAGCCATGTCCAGCACGGCCTCGCGGATGGCGGCCTGCACGAAGGTGAAGTCGACATCGACATCTGGGCGCGAGGGCGGGCTGAGAATGACGATTTTGGATGTCGACGAGATGCCAGAACCCATGCCATCGAGCTGTCGGCCGTAAGGATCCGGCGAGCCCATGGCGGCCGGGAGTACCGTGTGCCATTGGTCCTGCGGCGGAAGGTCATGGCGGTTGATGACGAGGCCGTTGGAGGTGCCGCCGCGGGCGAAGAGTGCAGGAAAGCTGCCGTGTTGGGATGCGAACCATCGCCGAGTTGCCAGGGTGCTTGAACTTGAGCGTGGGTATATGATGCGAGGCGACCTTGAGGCGGGAGATGGGTTTGCTAGGCGTCGGAGTAGGTGACGTGGCGTCCGACCTGCAAAGGACGAGGAAGTTCTAGATATCGTCATCATGGCCCCCAATCGAGTTGATGGCGATAATGCCAACAGTGACGCCGTGCCAGAGAGGAAACAAGTGAAGTGAGATGAGGTTCGGCCAAGCGGGTTTGGACTCTCCGTCTCAGGGTCTCAGTGGGTGCCCCGCCGAAGGTACGGGGCATCTCCATCACTAACACGGACAGTTCCCGAACGCCAACGCCAACTGATATCTCTCTCAACCCTCTCAACCTCATACACAAGAATCAAAAACCTACCCAATTATAAAAAATGTCACGCAAAAACACGAGGCTCACCCCATTTCATGCTGGGAAACAGCTGCAAGAGGACTGGGTTCTGCGGCGCATGGAAGAGACAGTTTGCAGTGCAGTGCAAAGGATAACTGCAAGAGGCTCTATCTGAGGATATTGAATGTGACTACATACCAAACAAGAAATAAATAAATCTCAATGACCCCTGATGTTCCGTATATCCACTTGGCTTATGGACCCAGACATCATTGCCGTAACGGGGAAACTACCTAAAAGATGGGAGTCCAAATCATCATCATTGCTGTCAACTATAGCACGCCATCATAAACACTGTACGCAAGGAAATCCGTCAAAAGCACCCTCATCATCAAGCCTACTGTGTGTCCCACCGCTTATCCTGACCATCCCAGAATCGTCTCATGACCCGATCCGCATAGCCTTCGTCCAAGCCCCAGTTGTCAACCGCATCCTCAATGCCACGCTCCATCCTGTCCACATACTCCTCCCGCGGCACATCCTCCTCCGTCCGCTCCCCGTCCACGTAGATGAGGGCTCGCAGCGGCGCTTCTTCTGTGCCATCATCGCCGTCGCTGCGCGCCCACTTGACGTCTACCTGGTACTTCTGGTACGCCCGCGGGACGCCCTCGTAGCCGTCTAGTCGCTCCTCGTCTTGCGGTGGCAGCAAGTACAGCAGTCCGTAGACACCCTCGTCGTCCCTGGCTTTGCCCTTGCCCTTTCCACTGCGAGAGCTCGAGCCCTGTCTGTCGTCGTAGTCATCGCCCGAAGTGACCTGCGCAACGTTGGCGTATCCGCGCCCGTTGATGAACCACTTCCACCCTTCCAGATGGGCCAGCCCAACGGGCGTCGAGTACGGGCAGCGCTGGCGCATCTGCTCGGTCGACAAGTTGGACCCGTAGGCAAAGTACAGCACCTCGTGCCGGTTGTCCTGCATCACCGTGATGTTGCTGTCCTGCGACCGCTGGCTGTCCTCCTGCGAACTCATAGCGGCGACCTTGTGTAGGCGGTGCCCAAAGTAACCAAAGGCGGGTTGGTGGGTGGGCGCAACGGCGACTAGTAGCGCGTATAGTGTGAGGTCGTCAAGGTATGTGGTAGCGTTGCACAATGGCCTTTTTTGACGTCAAGAGTGTCTTTTGTCTTCTGTTGAATTCCACGGCTGCTAGTTAAACAATCGTTTCCAGGATGAAAGTGAAGTGCGGATGGGAGGCCTACCACAATGACTCGCTCGGTGGGTTGCACGTAGGCAGCAAGGCGAGCCCAGCCACGAACCTAACTCAGCTCAGCCTCCAAATGATCCACCACAACCAAAGTCCTATATCGACAACAAGGGATCTAACCGAGGGAGTCATGTATGACTGTTGCACATGGCATCATCAATGCACAAGAGTCTTCAAAATAGCTCGTTTTAACTGTTTCCTTGTATTCATCTCTAGCCAATAGTAGATGCCTCCCTCCGAACTCCTTTGTATCCACCCCGTTACCATCCCCCAGAGTGCTTCCCTTCTGGTATCTAAATGCCGTGGTCCCTCCCGAGCCATGGATGCAGTTCTCTAAATAAAGCGAGCGTGATTGTCCCCCAAGTCATTTCATCAGGCATGAGTCTTCCCCTTCTCATAATATTACACCGTCTCCCCGCGGCTAGCACTAGCCCTCAGTCTCTTCCCATCTTTCTCTCTTCCTCATCTCTCAAATTACATCCTTCATCCTCCTCGGGTATCATTAAGTAATGGGCACCAAGAAGGGACTGAGCATCAGCTCATCCGCACTGGGCCGCAGGTTGTGATCAATCTCAAAAGTCTGGGCCAGGAACAGCTTGGCATCTTCACTGGCATGCTCGGGAATCGTAGGTGCAGCCTTGCCACCTCCAATCCTGAAGATGGCCTGCATTTGACTGCAGTCGGGGAACGGATGGCTACCAGTCATCATCTCCACCACAAGACAGCCAAGGGACCAGATATCCGCCTTGAGCGTGTACGACGTCTGCTTGACCACCTCGGGCGCCATCCAGAAGACGGAACCTTGAAGTGAGGGTCGATGCTTGCTGTTATTAGCACCGCTGAGAATGTTCGACGCCTCAAGCTTCTTTGAGATACCGAAATCTGAAATCTTGATGGTGCCCTTGTTGTCAACCAGGATGTTGGCACCCTTGATATCTCGGTGGATAATACCCTGGTTGTGTAGGTAAGAAAGACCCATCAGGATCTGTCTCACAAAGCTTCGCACGAGTGGCTCTGGGAGGGCTCCGTACGAATTGAGCATGGTCTGTACCGAGCCACCAGGAACGTACTCGAGGAAAATGTTGAGGTAGTCAGCCGACGAACTGCAACCCAGGTACTGCACAATGTTGGCATGTCGAAGGTCGCGTAGAAGGGCGATCTCTCGCTTGAGGGCCTCGATCATGCTCTTCTTGCGTGAATCATTTTGGCTGTTGGCACCAGGGGCGGGTGCTTCCACTTGCTTGACGGCCAGAAGCTCGCCCGTAACGGCATGCAGCGCCAGGTAGACAGAGCCGAATGAACCCTGTCCGATAAGAGCACCCTTCATCCACTTGTTGTCGTCCCAAGACTCTCCTGCCAAGAAACTTTGTAGTTCCTCATCTGCATCGTCGCCATCGTCCGTCAGAGCCTGTTGGAGCTCCTGGAAGGATCCAGAGCCGGTCGACACGGTATCACCGTCGAAGTAGCTGGTGGCTGTAGTGTTTCCTTCAGGGTCCGTGACGCTCAACGCAGTTGAGTCCGAGTTGCTCTCTGTAAATGATACGTAGGACTTGCGGTTTGGCTCAATAGGAGATTCTTCTTGGAGTGTGTCGAGCATCGAAGATGACACTGAGTCGCGATTGTAGCCATGCGGTCGGATGTGCGAATCACGGGGACGAATCTTGGCCACTTGAGAGTTGGCATTCAGCCATGAATCGGCAATAGTCGGGATCGGGGGCGCGTCCTGGATGCTAGAGGCGAAGCTGAGGTTGCTGGCGACACTGAGCCGGCTATTGACCTTGCTCAGGCGCGTCGACCTTCTCATAGAGAGTCGGGCAGTTCGATCAATGTCCTCCCTGGTATGATCCGGGAAATAGGACGTCAGATCAGAGGCAATAAGCTCGCTCGGAGGTCGGAGACCACCAAACTGTCGGATCCCAGCCTTGCGTTGTTGAGGCATCGAGTCGGCAGGGGCTGGTCGTTCCAGATCCTGGGCTGCAGTCTGTACGTTCCGTTCTCGGTCTTGGTAGGATAAGGGGGAGAGGGGAGACTGGAGCTGGTCGTTCCACTTCTCGCCCAACATCTTCTGAACCTTGAGCTGACTCCGCTTATCGACCGTCTCCAAAGCTCGTGCATGCTTCTGTTGTTCCTCTTCCATGGCAATGGCGGCAGCTCGCTGGAGCTCCGGATCACCAGGTTCGCCAGCGGGGACCCTCCGTAGGATCAATCGATTGCGTTCGGGACGGCGCTGGTCTTTGATGACACGCCATAGCTCGGTATCGCCCAGTCGTCGGCATTGGCTGGGGTCGGGGTCGATGCCGGCGAGAACCCAGAAGCAGTAGTTCCGTTCGTGATCTTCGCGGAGGGCGAATTTTCGGAGCGTCACACGCATGACCTCTTCGCAGGTGTTGCAGTCGACGATCTTGACCACCTTGGTCACACCACCGGTCGAAATGACGCGGATAACATCTTGTCCCTGTGGTAAGGCAGCCATCAGCGAACCATCCATACTGGAATTATTCCTGGTATGGGTCGTTACCAGACGGTTTGTCGGCATATCTGGGGACGAGCCCGCATGTCTCGCCGAGCCGGGCGCACCACCGTGATAGCCAGCTCCTTGGGGATACCTTTGCTGCCTTCCGCCTCGAACGTCGCTGCCGGGCAGAGGCGAGTTGGGCCGAGAGGAGGCATTGACAATGTCAAACCCGGACAGGTCAATCTGTCTCGAGTATCGCTTGTTCGCGGCTGGGGTAGGCATGGATCTGGCAGTATTGGGCGGGCGTGGTGAGCCACCAGAGGGGCCAATGACGTGAATGTCAAGGCCACCGAATGAGTCCTAAACGAATCACGGTCAGTGATGAGTCCCGCAGGATCGGAGTTTCTGGAACCAGAGCATACCCTATTACGCTTCTTCTGGTTGGCGTAGGCCTTGGTCCTAAGCTTCTTAATGCCGAGGAAGAGGCGAACGCGATCGCCGACTTTCTCAATGCCCATTTCCTTGAGGACCTCCTTGTCCATCTCGAGGAGGTTCTCGCCATTAATGTGGTTCTTCCGGAACAGCTTCTCATACTCGCCACACTTGACACTGCGGAGATACTCGCACACCTTGTCCTCGTCCCAGTTCTTGACGGAGTCAGGGCCATCAGCGTCAGAGAAGTCAGACTCGGTAGGACTGGCGTAGATTTGGCTTGTCGTGGGCATCGTGGGAGCTCTCCGCGGGGGAAGCATGGCTGACTGCGAGGCGGGAGCGAGCGAGGAGTTGCTGAGGCCGGCCGAAAATGACTTCGACGCGAGCATGGCCATTCTGAAGAGACGGCCGGGCTCCTAAAAACCGGTCGATTCGGGAAACGGGGTTGGAGAGCGCGTTGGCGCGGGAGGTGTCGTCGTTGGTGTCGTTGTCGAACGAAACGGTGCCTGAGACACCCGAAAGATGGGAATTTCCAGGCTCAGCCACGGAGATTATTGGAGCTGCCAAACGGGTCGGTCGCGAGTGCAGGTTGCAACAGCCGACGCTGAGGCTGGACGAGTTGCGCTGGATTATTAGTTAGGTTGTTGGAAGCAGAAGGTGCGATCAACGCGGAACGCCGGGAGGGCGGGAGATAGTGGAAGGTCTCGCGATGCAGAAGTGAAAGGTCAGGATGGAGATGGACGAGGGCGAAACAATAGGAGAGGGAGTATTAGAGGGTTACCACGCTGTGGATGGGATGGGATGCTTTGGCAGGCCAGGAACAGGGGGGCGGGAGGTACAGGGGAGGGGAGACGGTGGGCGTTCACCTCCAGGTACCTCCCTGGGATGCCTACACGCCGGTACCTACGTCACTGCGACTGGCAGCGCTGATCATGCGGTAGCGCGCCGCCCCAGAGGGTACCGGCTAGCTCAGGGTACCTGACGGTGAGGTGGTGCCGGGCCTCGTTAGGCTGGTTCAGGTTGGCGGGCTTGGCCTGTGCAGCCACGACGATTGGGCAGCGGCAGGAGGACCCCCTGTAATTCTGGGTGGTGGACGTCGGAGAGGTGGCAATGGACGCTGTAGGGATTGGAGTTGAAACCTGCTGCGGCGCCATTTGCATGAAATGACGGCCCCGGGTCAGATTACAGTACATACGGAGTACAGGCGGATCCCCGGATCCTCCAAACATTGTAATGCAACGGGAGCATGCTCGCTACAAATCGATCTCTTGCCGCTTGTTGCTTTGTTGTTGTTGCGCTGCCGATCACACTCTTGTGCACCCCATGGCGACGTGGGAGACCTGGCAGCAGGCATGATAGATGATGCTATTTTGGAAGCGCCCAGTGAGGGGGACGCGGAGGGGAGATGAAGGCCAGGTGGTGGGCGGTTCCATTGTGACAGACAGAGCCACTGATGACGATGACGATGCTCCCTCATTCACGGGTCCCTCATGCTCGCGGTCACATCACCGGGTGTGCATACGTATTCTCCTCGCAGCAGGCTATCTGACCCCTCATCCCTTCCGCCTCTCTGCTTTCCCGATCTTCGTATCGCTGTCGAACTGATGTAGGCGCCCGAGATGGGCTGAGACTGAGCCGAGCTCAAGTTTCAACACGTCCCCTAGTCGTCCCATGAGAATATCCCTCTCCCACTCACCGTCGACGGCTTCACCAAGACCGAGGCAGACAAGACAAAAAACGAGCAACAATCCTGCCGAACCTGCTCGCCCGAACCGCCCTGATGCCACGAAGCACCCATCATCGTCAGACGGCCGGTCCGGTGTGCCCAGGGCCCTGGACCAAGTCGCTCGCCAGCGCGATGGGCGATTCGTGGACAAGCCCTGAGCTGCGTCGCGGCCGCTGATTCGGTGGCACAGGGGTGAAACGGTGAGACCCCCAGACCCTGGGACGGAGCTGCTGCAAGTGATAGGCCAGGCGCTGGGCGAGCATGAAACCGACCGCGTTTCGACCAGGGCCGCTCGGATGACGCCGGGGATCGAGGCTTGTCGAAACATGGGCTACGAAATCCGGGCAGGTGGGCGGGCGGCACATGATAATGGCCTCGTCCAGATGATGCTGGTCGATAGCAATAGCTGGCCATGGTTGCTCGAGAGCTTCGCCTCCGGTGATTCAGTTGACTCATCTCCAGCTTCACCAGCTAGTCGCCACGGGGACCTGGGTTCGCGGAACCGACTTGGGCCATTGTCCGTGGTGATGCCGCCCTGGAACCGAGACCGCGGGGCGCTGCAGCGACGGATTGCCTCTAACTACAGAGCTATCGACCATCAGCAAGCCACTAAGAGGTAGCGGACTGTCTACCCCATCTCGTGTGAGCGAGTGCGGGACTGCATGTAGCTGCCTACGGAGATTCATGGCGGTGCGAATCCACTCCATCTCCAGAAGGTCTGGAGCATCTTGGCTTTACGGGGTCTTGACTTCAACCCCGTTGCCCGTGCACCGCACGGAACGAAACTAAACATACGACTTCTCTGTTCTGGATTTACGCGGCGGATAAAAAAAAGTAACGACCAAGCAAGGCTACTGATTGCCATGAATCGCATTTGTCAGGCCTTCCTTTGTTGCATCTCAGCTCAGGCAGCTGTTGTCATGTTGGGCGTTGCTTGAGGAGGCATCGGAGCGTGGAGGCGCCTGTCGTGTTTCATCCTCTTTCTTTTTCCTTTTTCCAGGCGGGTGCATGGTGCGCCCACAGGACAGAACGCGCTGCACAAGGCAGATCCCCAGCACTAGAACCCGCTAAAAGCTGCCTCGCTAGCTTGAGACACACGCTGTCGAGCCAAGCAAACCAACATCCCCTTGCTGACCGCCACAACAGTAGCTTTGGAGCCCCATTTGGCTGTTGGATGCTCTGGAGAGGCTTTTTCAAATAGAGCAATTCTAGAACCTCATTGGAGCCTCATTGAGGAGCCTCTTGAGGTGGGCGGTGAATCGGGCCCTCTGGAATAGGAGACGACTGGTGGAACAAGAACGACAACAACTCCGCTTGATTGCCACCCGAGTTTCGGGTTGTCTCTCTGCATCGAACCACAGGTCACGCGCCTACGGACTTCGGACTTCTCGACGACCATGCGTGGAGGCCCGTCTTTACGATGGAAGCTAGAGGCCGAAAACAAGGGACCTGCCTGAACGCGGATTGAGATCTGCGGGGACTTGGCCACGACATCAGCAGCGTGAACTTCAGCCCTCGGCAAGCCTTGTTCATGCGCACTCGCTTCTTGCGACCTTTTTTCTTTTCTTTTTCTTTTGTAAAAAAATGCTTGCAGTAATCAAGGACCATCCTTTTGCTTCAACGCAAAGCAAAATCGATCTGGAAATCCACTACGGCTAGCCACGTGGTGGCGATCCAGATTGTCTGTTTGGCATGTAACATGTTTGACCAGGGACGTGCTCGTCCATCCCAGCAGTGGACAAAAAGCACGTCGTCTGTAGCTCTCTTTTGGGCGTGTTTGAGGAACAATCTGTGCACGTCCCATGTGCATTCGTCTTCATTCTTCCGGACGGACTCCCTTTTCTTCCATATGCCAGTGACTTGTTCGTCACCTGATGCTATTCCCAATAAGTCGTCTCCATCCAGCTGGATCTCTTCTGCCGGTATCGATAATCGATAAGGAAGAAGGTAGGTCGGCTAAAAGCGATGCAACCTTTCGCTGCCACTAGACATGCACAATGTTGGCGGTTGGAGGTGTAGTATCTTCGATTTCACTTATCCCCCTCTCTTTATCTTGCATTTTCTTTCCCTTCTCTCTTTGGTCGAGACTATATCCCGTCTGCAGCCCAGCATTGATCAAGTGATCCATCTCCCTTTTCATCTTCCCGGATGCGGGACCCCGCATGTCGTCACTAGCCAGTAGGCCGCTATCTTGCTCCCCGCAATGCTCTGCCGGCAAACTGCTAGTGCGAACATTTCAACTCAACGTCCCAGCCCACAACTCCAGAAAACCATGACTCCCCCACGGATTGCACCATCGCCGTGACTCCTTGGGTATGCAACATTGACCCAATCCCACGACACTGCAGGCTTGCCTGCACCCACCTTCACAACTCGATACACCATCTATACGATTAACTCCCCGGTCAAGAAGGGCTAGCCCACTGCGACCCCACCCTCATCCCGTTTTGTGGCACACGACGTGGTCATCGTCACCACATGCACGAGTAACGACGACGACGAGGGCTTCTTCTGTCACATTCAACCGGCTCACGCGGTTTCCATTTCTCATCTCGGCTCGGACTCACCCCATTTCCACCCCGACTCGGACAACATGACTGCCTTCCGCAAGCCAGTCGTCAGCTATCTCGGCCCTGCTGCCTCCTACTCCCACCAGGTGAGGCGATTCTCACAGGCGTCTTTTCGTGGTCACTTGCATGGCACTAATCCGGGTTGAATTCCCTATGCAGGCCGTCCGGCAGGCCTTCTCAGAGTCTACCTGGGAGCTTCGGCCCGCAGTCACCATTGACGGTAGGTGTTTACACGCCGTAGTTGTCCCTTCATCGCTGATGCCCTTGGGAAGATGTCTTCGACCACGTCCAGGATGGCCATGCCACAGCAGGTGTCGTGCCATTTGAGAACTCTACCAATGGCTCCGTAGTCTTCACTCTGGATGACCTCGCTGATCGATCCAACCGTTATGCCAACATCACTATTACTGGCGAAACATATGTCGATGTTCACCACTGTCTCGTCGGCCATAAAGTTCCCATTCCGGTATTGGAAGACACGACGGAGGGATCCGGCACTTGCACCCCTACAGCAACTGACCCTTCCCCCCTAAAGCCTCGATCCAAGCCTCTAGGCAGCCTCAAGCACATTCAGCGACTGTACTCCCACCCGCAGGCTTTCGGTCAGTGCACCGCATTCATCTCCACCTATCTGAAGGGGGTCGAGATTTTCGAGGTCAGCTCGACCAGCAAAGCTGCAGAGATTGTGAGCAAGGATACGACGGGGACTTGGGCGGCAATTTCAAGCCAGCTCGCAGCCGAGATGCACGGTCTAGACTTTCTCGGCAAGTCTATTGAGGACCGCGAAGACAACACCACCCGATTCTTAATCATCGGCACCGACCCTTCTGTCCCCAGCAACTGGGATGAGGTAAAGAAGTCCCTCGCCAAGTCCGGAAGCAAGTCCCTCGTCTCATTCACCGTGCCTCACACGTCGCCCGGAGCCTTGGCCGATGTCCTGGCTTGTTTCCAAGCCTTTGACCTCAACCTGACGAGCATCAACAGCCGGCCAAGCCTGGTGCAGCCTTTCCAGTACATATTCTTCGTCGAGTTTGAAGGCCACAAGCACGACGATCCGGATGGGCGAGTCAAGGGTGCGCTGGAAAAGATCAGTGGCGTGGCTCAGAGCTGGAGGTGGTTAGGAAGCTGGCAGAGATACAGATAACTAATACCAGTCCACGCTCCCACGCTATAGTTGGTCAAGCCTCCACTCCGGGCAGCCTCTATTGCATACCCGCGATGCAGGGCTCTGTGAGAGCTCGGGGAGTTCCCCCATGCTGACCAGACGCCGACTGCAAATTGCCCTCGGGGCATTGGCAGGTTGGCAGCATTTCTCCGTAGCTTGGTGTGGGTCTTGCGATTGCGTGCTTCCTTGCCATGACTTGACGGGCAACGCCCAGCGCAGCGCAGCAGAGGGACGTACCAGAACATGGCCCGAGCCGTCGACACTGGGGAGCATTGCGGATTCGGCTCTTCACAGTGTAGTCGCCAGGTGCTTCCAGACGGCCTCAGCGCCGTGGCACCATTGCCACCTCAACGAGAACAACGCACCCAACTTAGTACTCATCCCGCCATCCCGCCATCCCACGAGCCCGCCCGCAACTCGGGACGCTGAACCTATAGCGAGCATGCTGCTTACGCGATGAGATCCCCCTCACCCGTAACCTCAATGTGACGAGGACAAGGAAGAGGGGCCGGATGTGAGGTGCCTGGCTTGCTTCGGCGAAACTCGACGTGGGGTTGCCGGGAACTATTGGCCGTGGTCATGGACGAACGGTGGGAATGATAACGTTTGAGTGTGTCTCGGCGGAACCGACCAGCAGACCATGACGTCGTCGCCGCATGCGAGGCACTCAATGAGGACCAATGCCCGCCACACGTCAGGGCCGGCGTGGGAGTATCCCAGTGCCTCGGTGGATCGGTGACGGGCCATCGCTCAGAGCTAAATATCGGTAGGGCGTCTGGTAACTACACGGAGCGACGACCCGGTCGCATCAAACTTTGACCAACTGGCCGAACTCAGCATATTTAACACGTCGAGGACGCTCCCCCCAGCTTTCCTGGTTCCCTCTCTGTGCCAATTCATCTTCGACAGCCAACTTGATGTTGACGCGACAACACTTGACTGCTATTTCACCATTCTCCTGTTGGTTCTTCCTCCCAAAATGGCGCTCCGCCCTATCTTCGCCGCGACGCACCCACGTGCCTGCTCTACGGCCTTCGAGAGGGTATGAACCATCAATTCCCGTCAACTTGACCCTTCCGTCCCAGAGAGTTTGTTCAATTTGTCCAATTCGCCTGCTAACGTTGAAACGCAGGTCTTCATGACTCGTCGTGACATTTTGGAGAGCATCCACGAACCCTTTGGTGATGCATTCTACTACGGCCCCGAGTTTCTGAGCGATCGCTTCAGAGATGACAATGCCACCCGCGAGTCCAGCGGCTTTGCCCAGAAGACGTATAAAGACATCCTCGATTCCATCATGGAGGCAAAAAAAGAGGTTCGCCATTAACCCTTCTCTTTCGCCTCCTTCAACCCTACTACTTCCACGCCCCACCCCCCTCCCCCCCAAGTGAGGGGCCCCCTGGCGCCTTGGTGTCGTATGTGATCCACCTAACTGGAACTGGAACTGGAGATCGTCATCAACCGAGGGTTCGCGGCAATTAAGTGCTGTAGTTCTCCAGATGGCTGTTCCTGATTCAGCCCTGTCCTATCCTGTGTCCCCTAAACAAATGCGATCCAGATTGCACGCGCCCCGCCATGACAATTGCTGTCGTTGGGAGGGACTAATGCTTACGCATACTAGGGCAAACGCATCTTCATCAAGGACATGGCATACTATCTTATGAAATCGGACAGCAGGCCGACCCAGATCGCGCCGTCTCTCGGCGAAGACGAGGCCGACAACCCCACGGTGTTGCCTCTCGAGATTCTGAAGCAATTCCAGTTCACCTTCTTGATCCGCCACCCTCGTCGGGCCATTCCCTCGTACTACCGGTGTACAGTCCCCCCTCTGGACGAGGTCACTGGTTTCTACCACTTCATGCCCAATGAAGCTGGTTACGAGGAGCTCGTCACCTTGTTCGACTTCCTGCTTGAGACGGGCATCGTCGACAAGGACCAGCTGGTCATCATCGATGCCGATGATCTTCTCGACAACCCAGAGAAGACGATTCGTCTCTACTGCGAGAAGACCGGCATCGACTTCAAGCCCGAGATGCTTGACTGGAATGACTCGGACAAGTCCCACGCCCGCGACGCCTTTGAGAAGTGGAACGGCTTCCACAACGACGCCATCAAGAGCACTTCTCTTAAACCCCGCACTCACGCCCAGGTGTGTATCTGACCGTCCCCCCATTCCCTTCGGCTGTGTCACTCCCGCGTGTTTACCTCCCGTTGTTGGATATTCAACTGATTGAGCTAACAAAGAAGACATCCACAACCGAGTCTGAGAACAAGGATTGGGCGGCCAAGTGGGGCCCGGAGGTGCAGAAGATGATCCGTCAGACGGTCGACGACAACGTCGCCCGCTACGAATACCTCAAGCAGTTTGCGCTTGAGATATGAACAAGTACCTAATTTTTTATGAACTTGTGCTTTTCTTGCGTTTACGAATTGAAATGGAGCAACTCTGCTTGTGGTTTTTGATAGGTTCGGATTGTTGATACACACTATGATACAACAACGTCTTGGCTCTACGCCTTCAATGTTTTATACAACCAGAATTGAGAATCTCTCTCTATACCATCTCTTCCTGCATCAGACCAAATCGTGTCTTCTGCCATTTCGATATGTGATATTCGTGACCATTCTCCCAACGTTGAACGTAGTGCAAGTGGTATTTATTGGGCAATTGGCTTTGCTTCCTCCTTCTCTGGCGGGACCTCAGACTCTGCAGCCTTAGTCTACACAGCTTTCTCCTCGGCTGGTTTCTCCTCGGCTGGTTTCTCCGACATGTAGGATGGCTTGTCGAACAGCCCGTGCGTGACATTGCTTGACCACTCTTCGGCGTACTGTCGATCCTGGTCGTTTGCCCAGCTCACCGTCACCTCCATAAGCTGCTTCTCAGCACCCTCGGTGGCCTCAGCTGTCACAACCTTGTTGCCGCGGCCCAGACCGCTCAGCACGGCAGCCATATCGGCGATAGCATTAGGCTTCTGGCGGTTGAGGGCGATGCCGCGCTCCTGCTTAGTTCGGATGGGGCGGTAGTCGGGGTTGCCCTTCTTCTCCTCCTCGGCGATCCTCTTCTTGTCGGTGGGAGTATACTCCTCGATGGGCTTGTAACGGAACTCGTCGTCCCATGCGACTTCGTGCAGGTGCTTCAGCTCGCGGAGTTTCTGGAAGATGGAGCGGCCAACGGAGCCCTGGCCGGCAGGGAGGGAGATGCGGGCGAAAGGGGACCAGTAGTCCTTGCGGAGCTTGGCGGGCTTCGTCTTCTTGCCGTGGAAGGGGAGCTGCTTGAGGCCGTGGAAACCCTGCGGAGGATGGTCAGTTGGGAATCCAGGCTGGAGGGGTAGCGGCAGGTTCATGGGGTGCAATTGCACATACGCTAAGCTTGGGCTCGAAGCTGTAAATGATCTGGTCCGATCTCCGGTGGGTAAAGACCCAGATATCCTGGCCATGGCCCTCGGGCACTGGGAAGCCCTTGGGCGGGCGGGTAGAGCCAGTGTGAGCGTGGCGCACGCATATCCGCAAGAAGCCGGGGAATTGGCCCAGGCGGGACGCTGGTGTCGCATTCATGGTCGCCAGTTGTGGGTTGATCTGGCGGGCTGTGAGGTCTTCGCAACCGCAAAAACTTGCCCAGAATGCCAATCACCAATCGCTCAATGGAGCTGAGCATGCGCGTGGTCATGTGACCCAGCGCTTCTCGCCGGCCAAGTCCGCTTGGCCGCCGGTGGCTTGCATGGTCATGTGACGATAAGATATCAGGCATCCAATCGCAGAGCTCGCTCCCCACTGCCGGCGTTCTGGGGTGAGGGTGACATCACGAAGGATCCCGAGCCTTCTAGGAGGTTCCTGGATGCTTCTACAGCCGCCGCGAGCCTGCTTTATGCACCTGGTTGCTTCACTTCAGGCCATTCGATCCACCAAGACTTGCATGACTTGCATCACAGATCCACCCGAGCTGTCGATAAATTACCGTCCTCCAAGCCACTCGGAACGGGATTCTTTCCTCTCAAACAACCCCACTCACTACAACAAAAGATACCCAACCTTTCGAGGTCAAGAAACCTGACGGAAGCCATCCAACTTCTTGGGCCACACACTACACACGCCCACGTCATACTGCCAACTATTCCGTACATAACATCCCTCATTTTCACATAGTCATTTTTCCACACATACCTCCATCACCATGAATTCCCGCATGGACTTCACAGACCGGGCCCAGAAGGCCGTCGAGGACGCCATGGCCCTGGCCGAACAGTACGGCCACTCCCAGCTGGTGCCGGTTCACCTCGCCGTCTCGCTGCTGGACCCTCCCCCAGACCAGTCCAAGGATCAGCAAAATGCTCCCACCGGTACCACCAGCACGCTGTTCCGCCAGGTCATCGAACGGGCTCGTGGCGACCCTCAGATCTTCGATCGAGCCCTCAAGAAAACCCTTGTCCGGCTTCCCAGCCAAGATCCTCCCCCCGAGACTGTGTCTCTGGCGCCACAGTTCCATAATGTCTTGCGAAAGGCCATGGAACTTCAGAAGGTCCAGAAGGATACATACATTGGCGTGGACCACCTCGTCACTTCGCTGGCCGAGGACCCCAGCATCCAGACTTCGCTCAAGGAAGCCAACATCCCCAAACCCAAGCTTGTCCAGGAGGCCGTCCAGGCCATCCGTGGAACCAAGCGAGTCGACAGCAAGACCGCCGACACTGAGGAGGAGAACGAGAACCTGGCCAAATTCACCATTGATATGACTGAGATGGCCAGGGACAAGAAGATCGATCCCGTCATCGGCCGAGAGGAGGAGATCCGCCGAGTCGTGCGAATCTTGTCCCGACGAACCAAGAACAACCCCGTCCTTATTGGTGAGCCCGGTGTTGGTAAGACCACTGTCGTCGAGGGACTTGCTCAGCGAATCGTCAACCGAGACGTGCCCGACAACCTGAAGAACTGCAAGCTTCTCTCACTCGATGTCGGTGCTCTTGTTGCTGGCAGCAAGTACCGCGGAGAGTTCGAGGAGAGAATGAAGGGTGTTCTAAAGGAGATTCACGAGTCCAAGGACATGATTGTCCTGTTCGTCGACGAGATCCATCTTCTCATGGGCGCAGGTTCATCAGGTGAGGGCGGTATGGACGCCGCCAACCTACTCAAGCCTATGCTTGCTCGTGGCCAACTGCACTGCATTGGTGCCACCACTCTCGCCGAGTACCGCAAGTATGTCGAGAAGGACGCTGCCTTTGAGCGTCGATTCCAGCAAGTCATCGTCAAGGAACCTACGATCTCTGAGACTGTCTCCATTCTCCGAGGTCTTAAGGAGCGATATGACAGACACCACCGCGTCACCATCCTTGACAGCGCCCTAGTTGCTGCCGCCAACCTAGCTGCACGATACCTCACCTCGAGGCGAATGCCCGACTCGGCTATTGACCTTGTCGATGAGGCTGCTGCTGCTGTCCGCGTTGCTCGAGAGTCGCAGCCTGAAATCATCGATTCGCTTGAGCGCAAGTTGAGGCAGTTCATGATTGAAATCGCTGCCCTCGAGAAGGAGCACGACGAAGCCTCTCGAACTCGACTAGCACAAGCCCGCAAGGATGCCAAGAATGTCGAGGAGGAGTTGCAACCTCTGCGCGAAAAGTACCAGACCGAGATCAAGCGCAGTGAGGAGATCCACCAGGCCAAGTTGAAGCTCGACGACCTCGAGAAGCGCCTGGAGGATGCCATGAACAACTCCGACCACGCCAAGGCTGCCGATCTCAAGTATGGTGCAATCCCCGAACAGGAGGCTGTCATCAAGGAACTTGAGGTCCGCAAGGTTGCTGCTGATGCTGCCCTCAACGCCACTGGCGCTGACAGCGGCGGCGCAATGGTTACGGACATTGTCACCGCCGACCACATCAACGAGATTGTCGCCCGATGGACCGGCATTCCCGTCACCCGACTTCGAACCTCGGAGAAGGAGAAGCTCATCAACATGGAGAAGGTCCTCGGCAAGGTCGTTGTCGGCCAGAAGGAGGCTGTCAAGTCTGTCGCAAACGCCATCCGACTCCAGCGATCCGGCCTTGCCAACCCCAATCAGCCACCCAGCTTCCTGTTCTGCGGTCCTTCGGGTACCGGAAAGACCCTTCTGACCAAGGCTCTGGCCGAGTTCCTGTTTGACGACGCCAAGGCCATGATCCGCTTCGACATGTCCGAGTACCAGGAGCGACACGCCCTAAGCCGCATGATTGGTGCACCTCCCGGCTACGTCGGCCACGATGCTGGCGGCCAGCTGACCGAGGCTCTCCGACGAAAGCCATTCTCGATCCTGCTCTTCGATGAGGTTGAGAAGGCGGCCAAGGAGGTCCTGACTGTTCTGCTTCAGCTCATGGATGACGGCCGAATCACCGATGGCCAAGGCAGAGTCGTCGACGCCAAGAACTGTATTGTGGTCATGACCTCTAACTTGGGTGCTGAGCACCTTATCCGACCTGGTGCCAAGGAGGGCAGAGTCGACCCCACCACCAGGGAGCTTGTTATGAACGCTCTGCGCAACTACTTCCTCCCTGAGTTCCTCAACCGTATCAACTCGGTCGTCATCTTCAACCGTCTCACACGCCGCGAAATCCGGAAGATTGTGGACATACGGCTAAAGGAGATCCAGAAGCGCCTCGAAGACAACGGGCGCAAGGTTATCGTCGACGTCTCGGAAGAAGGAAAGGATTACCTCGGCAACGCGGGATACTCGCCGGCCTACGGAGCCCGCCCGTTGTCCCGCCTTATCGAGAAGGAGGTGCTCAACCGCCTCGCCATCCTCATCTTGCGCAACGCCATCCGCGATGGCGAGTACGCCCGCGTGGAGCTCATTGACGGCAAGATTGTTGTCCTGTCCAACCATGACGACAGCGAGAATGGTGAGGACGAGGAGATGGATGATGATGATGTTGAGGAGATGCTGGACGAGATGGACCAGGACATTTACGATTAATCTGTTTGTTTTTGTAACATGAGCGAATTGTGGTCTGTTGAGCGGGTTATTTCACAAAGAGATTGACGATATAATGAATGATTGGCGTTTTGGGAACTATGAAATAAACTCTTTGTTTAGAGCATGCTTGTAATTAGATAAAGCCCAACCAAAACCACAATGATACAGCAAAAGTTGAACGAAAGAAAGTCCCCCTCATGATTCGTGAAGCCTGTGTATCAACTAAACCCCGTCCATGCAGTGACCTTTTTACCCTTTCAAATCATTCACTAAGGAGGCCCGAGGAACACGGCTCCATCTCCGCCCCAACCAAATTCATCCATGAACATGGTCCAGTCAACGTCTTGGAATGGGTCTTGACCCGTATTCGTGGTCTGTTCCGAGCCCGTACGAGTAGGAGCAGATATATTGTCTAGGCAGTTGATACGCGTCAGCAAAAAATAAAGTATGAGGGGCAGATTTAGCTTACGGAATGCCTCAAGGCCTTTGTTGACTCCTTCTGTGCTCTTCTTGGCCTCCTGCAAGGCGTCGCGGAAGCGTGTAAGACACCAATAAGTCACAGCAGCGCCGAGACGTTCGGGCCAGGCCCCAGCGGGTTCGAGCGACTTGGAGACCACGTTGCGTACAGACCAAAAGGCCTCGATGATAGCAGCGCCGCGAGAAGGCAAGTCGCTATCACGGACGCTGCAGGTATGCACGGCGGTGCGGATCTGGACGGCGATGGCATCGGCGTCTGCCGGGGTAACGGTGGGGGGAGCAGCCACAGAGTTGAGGGTAGATATGAGGACGGAACTAGCGTCTATGACGGTGCGGTAGACCCAATGTGGCCCATGAGAGAGGAACTTGGAGTGAGATTCGAGGGTGAGGGCAGATGTGAGCAGGGCGTGTGAGGTGTTGTAGGCACGGAGAGCGTTGAAATGGAAGTTAGGACGTGGTGCGCCTGGTGGGGAGGCGAAGTAGTAGGATTGGACTTCGAGTTTAGCCAAGAGGAGCATGAAGCGAGAGCAGTCTATTTTTCTAGTCAGTTTATGTTCCAACAATCATTGAAGCATATGGTGGTATACCTGTATCAACACTGCTGACGAGTGGTTTGAGGGCCTCGAAATCATCCTCCCAAGTCTTGACGGCTCCCTCTGTAACGCCTCCGTGGGCCGCTACTTGGGCCGACATTGCCATGTGGAGGCGATTTATAAACTTCTGAAGGTCGAAGAGGGTCATTAATTCTGGTGCTAGGGTATCCCCCACGACTTTCTTGCACTGGGCGTCATTATGTTGTAGAAATAAGGGTGGGCATCCGCTATTAGTCGCTATCCTAGAAACATTGTCAAAATCATGGTTGCGACTTGTAAGAAACAGAGTTAGATACCTTTGTGCAAGTATACAGCAAAATATCCATGTTATTGATGCCTCATAGTCGGTACAAGTTATGTTCTGGCGTCCGCCGATACAGAACCTGGGATGAGATCCACGACCTGTTTGCAGCCCGAGAAGCAAGCAGGCACTCAAGGCAGCCGATATTAGTGTCAAGGACGGATCAGCCACAAATCGTATTGTTGGGAATGGCCAGGCACATATTATAAGGATGACATGAATGGTCTCCAGGTCAATCGCGGGGGCTGAGATGATAGGCCCGATATCGCGTTCCAACTGTTCGACAAGACTGGTGAAGACGTGCTCCTCTTTCGCATACCGACGGCAAGATACGTAGATGATCACCCAGAAGAGAGTTGGGCAGGCCTGGTAACACTCATCTGGATTCTTCTTTCTTAAGACTGGGAGGTATGGGTGGAAGCATTGGAGGTATCTGCATTATCATCAGCATCGTCATGGTCAGCGCTGGTGAGGCATCTCACTTTTCAAAATACCAATCAATGTCTTCACCGGGTATAAGTTTATCGTTCAATATTCGGGACGAGGTTGGTCCCAGACTCTGGTATTTTGCTGGGGTTGGTTGCGGTTGTGGATTCACAAGAGAAAGATCTGCTGATGGAGTAACGACAGGAAGGACAGTTGTTGGGGTTGAGTCCAGGCGGTTGGCTTGCTCTGGAAAGATAGAGTTGTTCACTTGTGGTGTTGGCGGGCTCCAGGAAGGCTCTCCGCTTTTTCGAGGATTCACGGCCTCCTTGATGGTCTTGAGTTCTTGTTCCAACAACTCAAGTTTGCTGTTCGACCTGTCAGCGCAGGTCTAGGGTAAGGTGTGAATTTCACGCATATCGAATAAAATGATCTCGTTGTATGACTCAATCAGACGAGACGAACGAGGCCTGTGTAACCAATTGGCCGTACCTTCTCTTTGTGACTCTCTTGTGAGTCCTGTCGTAGACACATGCGAGCTGTAACTTGGCACACCGCTGACAGGGCTGTCCCGCCACCGAGTTAGCCCTACACCGGACCTGGATCTCATTAGCCTCACACACTCACTGCGCATAATCAGACATGGGTTTGGAGAGCTCACTTTGGAATCGCGACAGGTGATGCAGGCTACATTCCGTCTAATCTTGTCCTGGGATGTTTGTTGATATTGCTGATGCTGTCCCGCACCGGATGCTGAACTTGGAGAATCTCCTAAAGGCGGTGTCGGGGCCATTGTACGTCACCACAACCCCGATACCAGAGTATTTAGTCGTTAAAGCCTTCTTTTGCCGGCACATTTCACGGTGGCAGAGCGCTTTGACGGGGTTGTGTCAATGTTGCTCGGTGACAAGACAATCAGGACCCGCACCTTGTGAGATGTGTGGTTGTGGTTGGATTAGGTGACGTCACGTGGATGAACTAAATAGGTAGGTACCTAGGTATGAAAGCCAAGTGACTCAACCATAGACGCGGACATGGTAGGCAAAGTAATGAGTCGTAGTTTATCAATCAAGTTAAAATTTTTATTGATTCCGAAAGACTCAATGAAGCTAATGCATATTTTAATTCTAGGATTCCCTAGGCTAAATCGCTATGGATTGTGCGTGTATGTGGCGTTGACTGGAACGCTCCCTACCTAGGTAGGTACCTACCCTACCTACAGGTATCTAGCATATATTATGGACTGGCTCACTCCTTCTTCTCGACAGCCTTGCTTGGCTTTGGAGACGGCTGGCTTGCGGATTGTACCGTGGCGCCCACCAGTTTCCAAAATACCCAGGCAAAGCCCAAGACCACAGCGGCAGCTGTCCCTAATCCAATCCAGTCTGCCCCCTGGTCATTCAGTACAGGAACGGTAACTGGGCTCATGAGCCGCTTTCCGCTCGCGGGTTGAGGAGTGACGTGCCAAAATACGGTCTTCTTATCAAACAACTCATCAAACCCTAGGTGGACACGATCAAAGGGGTTGCTCAGGTCCTCTATGTCCGACGAGCACGCCCAGAAAACGGCGGGATATGGTACCTCGACTTCTATCTCTCCCGTTGATGATGGCTCTAGGTATCGGAGGTGAAGTGGAACTTCAGCTGTCCATGGCTGGTCTTCATTGGAGGCCGGAGCGGCCAACTCCAAGAGGACCCTAGAGCCCCAGGAGTCCGTTGTATAAGCGGGAGCCTCTAAGTCGACAGGTAGACTTGTGTAACGGGATGCAGTGAGGTTCTTAGAGGCCAGGAACAACTCATCCGCTAGCCCGTAGCGGTCTGCGAAGATGGCCTTTGGGAGAGTCAAGTATGCAAACGGAGAGCACTCAGCATCATTATCCGGAGGTTGATTGGAGCTCAGGTTCAACTGAAGGGTGGGGTGAAGGCCTGTGGGGGTTAGGAATTTGGAGGTGAATTCGGCATCAATGTGTCGGTGACGGGAAGGGAATGTGAATATAGTGGGTGATGGTTGCTTTTTGTCACTGAGCACTGTCACGACGCCCGCGAGTCCGAGCTCATGCGGCTTGATAGTGGGTGGCGTGTTTTTGACGAAGATGCCGACCTCTATCCTCCGCTCGTCAGAGGCAGGAGCTGTGATAGTCTGGGCTCGAAGGGGCCATAGGGCATTGATCTGAAGGGTGTTCGATGCAGCGTCGAATGACAAGTCCAGGGAAGCTGCGGCATAGAGACTACGGATCCGAGCCTGGCAGATGGAGTCAAGCTCAGGGCAGAAGTCCTGGGTGCTTGATGCGACAAACGAGTGCAGATCCTCTAGGCCTTGATAGAAATAGAAGGATGGGGGCACCGAGGGGTCATCCGTGCTGGACTCTGTAAAGGACTCTGGTGTCATACACGATAGAGACCCAAATCTCTGTATCCAGGTACATAATTTAGTTCTACTCTGCGTGTCAGTAAACTACATTGGCATTGCGTTGAAGCCGACTTGGGAAGGTGAGAGAGGAACATACGAATCATTCCCATGTGATTGCGAGGGCGTGTATGATAAATGGAGGCCAGGAGATAGCCGGGCGCTGAAAGGATCCAGCGTCGCGTACCGCAGGGGGCTAGCCCATCTCACATGTAGAGCGTCGAATCCCTTGAGCAGGTCGGCCAACTCCTGAGGCAACTCGTCAAGGTTGAAGGTGAGCCGGTTTTGTCTAGTTGTCTCGATCTGAGGACCCAGCAACCCGGCCTCCTGCAGGTCCAAGGTGTCGGGGTCGAAGGTGGGGTCCTCGTGGACAAAGGTGATGCGCTCACGCATGGTTGGCTGGTTCTCGGGAGGTGGAAGTGCCGTGTTCTGTGTTCGGTGGCTGGACGCCGTAGCTTGTAGCCGTAGCTTGAAGCCGATGGATAGTGGCAAGAGTTGTCGCGTGCCGCTTGACCACGTCAACTGGTCCGCGGTATCTCAAACAAGCAAAAGGCCGCGGTAGTGTAATGCCCGAACCCTGGAATCCTGCAGCCTAGCGCTGTCGGAGATGTGGTGGATGTGGTAGATGTGGGAGATGTGGTGCGGCACGCAAGGGGCAACAAACGGCCTGAAGGATGGTTGCGGCCGATGGCAGGATTCTGGTCTTGTAGTGCCTTGCCCGACTAAGCTGACTTGGAGAGCTTCGGTATTGGATTTGGGGTTGCGGTGGACAGATCTCCCCAGTGACCACTACTGACCAGTGACGTCGCGGCGGCTCAAGCTTTGGTTGGCCAGAGCTCCTACGCGGCCGCCGGGACAGGCCGCTACCAGGCCATGGGTACAGGGTACACGTGAATTCAAAGTGGGCAGTCACTGGTGCTTGCTGGGGCTCTCACTGGGGCTCACTGGGGCTCACTGACGCCCACTGACGCCCACTAATGCCCACTGATGCCCACTGACACATGCTGTGGCTCGCGTACCACGGTACCTCCCCCACCGAGTGCCCCTCGCCCCTTCCCTTTTGGTCACCGCCAGAGAGCTGCGGCTAAACCGCTTTGGGGACCGACGGTCGATTCACTGCGCCTGCCGTTTCGGTCGCCCATTCTGCCTTTGAAGTCGCTCACCCATACCATCCCATTCCCAGTCTTCGCATCTAGACGTGATGCCACCAAACCCTCCAGTTCTTCGTCACCCATCGTCTACGCAACTGCCTTCGTGAACCGACGCGACCATGCCCCAAATGCCTGGACCAGCTATGATCGCCTTCTAGAGACCAACGCTCGACGACTTTCAACCCCACCCACCCGCTTGCGACACGATCCGCGATAGCGATAGCGATTGTCTGTCTGGCAGGCGGCGAACTCTCGCCTTGGCGACCCCGTCCACCAACTTTGGAATAAAATACACCGGATTCGTCGCAATGGCTGATCACCAACCGTACTTCACCATCCGCTCCCGACGGCCGGCGGATGTCTCGGGCGCGCGGGAAGGCATGGTGCGTTCTTCAAGGCGTTCTGCCTCTGTTTTGCTCAAGCATGATGCGACCAAGTACTTACACGGCTTTACAGGCTGGCCCCAGTGGAGGAGAATTTGCCAGATCCGCGACTCACGACGTCAGTCGTACGAGCTTCCATGTCAAGCATATCGGCCAGTTTGCCAGCCGACTTGAAGATGTAAGTCCTCCTGGGTTGTTCTCCCAGGCGCACTCTCTAATTGATTCCTCAGTCTGCAGCGCGAGCCTTCCCAAACCGTGGGCGATCTTCCCAACGATACAGCAAAGTTCAGGCACTACTATTGCACTGGAACTCGGACGATCTCTTCGTCATCCCAGAACTGGAAGACCTGGAGAAGTGCCTTAGCGAAGACTTTGGCTTCAACACCGAAATTTTTGGAATTCCCTCCGAAAACTCACATCTAGAGTTGATGCTAAAAATTGGCCAACTTATCAAAGACCATGAATCAACAAACACCTTGTTTTTGGTGTATTACGGTGGCCACGCTCGAATCGATGAGTCCAGGCAGAGCACCTGGTGTGCGTGAGTATAACCCTGGACTTCCATCAACTATTTAGCAGTATTCTGACTTAGCCTATCAGGACCCGGGAGCCTTCTTCTCCTTGGTTACAGTGAGTTGATCCCCAAAGATTTATAACGTTACAACCAGTCTAACCAACTCTAGATGGTCGGCCATTCAAACCCTCCTTGAGAGATCCGCGTCTGATGTACTCATTTTGTTGGACTGCTGCGCGGGAGCTGCAAGCGCCACATTCCCAACCGGAAACAGTATCACGGAGACGATTTCAGCTTCTAGTTGGGATGCCATCGCACCTGATCCAGGACGTTATTCTTTCACCAATGCCCTCATCGAAGTCCTTCAAGAATGGCGTGTCAGAGCCTTTTCCGCCGCGATGCTTCATGCCGAGGTGCTCGCTCGCCTCAAACACCCTCGTCCGATTACCATCAACGGCAAATACTTCGAAGCTCGATCAACCCCCGTTCACTTCATGATGACTGCAAACCACAAGGCACCCAGTATTGAGTTGTCTCGGATATGTCTAGGAGTTGACCACCCACCCTCTCCTGAGCTATTGCCTATGCCCGCCATGCCTCATGAGACAGGCCGAGCCCCGGATCCATCGTCAGCCCCTCGCAACGACCACATGTTCACCGAGCCCAACGAAGATACCCCTCATGTCATGATTTCCTTGGCCCTAGAAGATGACCAGAGGTTGGATATCAATGCGTGGGAACAATGGCTCAGCGCTTTTCCTGCCATGGCCAAGTATGTCAAGGTCCAAGGCGTCTTCAAGAGTCACTCTACTCTTCTCCTGGTCTCTATGCCAGTCGGCATCTGGGACATGCTTCCAGAGGATCACGCTACTTCCTTCATCGCCTTCATCCGCTCAAACAACCTCATGACTCAGAAACAGCGGTCGCCGTCAGTTCCCGTCTTCGTTCCAACACGTTCCTATCCTAATGATAGTACTACTGCCGACGCTGATTCATTTGTTTCTGGTGTCTCTGGTACTACTTTCGCTGCCACCGAGAATACAGGACACACAGGTCAGATGCGAGGTGCTTTCAGAGACCCGACCTATGGTAGGCATACATCAGGGCCAGTTGTGAGGAGCGCACTCCCGCTGCCTCAACCCCTTTCTCCCATACACTCGCCGTCACTGCCTGGATCCCCACCACAAAGTCTTTCATCACGACCAGTGAGACCCATTCCCTCTTCAACGTCACTCTCTGCGCTGCAAAGGCAGCAGTCATCATCCTCATTGGGGGTTAGTGGCAATCTCACGAGGCAGATGATTATGAATCAGCAGCAAAGTCTGCGACGTACCACATTTGGCGACGATGTTCCAGAGCCCAAGAAGTTTGCTCCTCATGTAGAGAAACGACTTGAAGAATACTATCAGTATGAGCCACTACCAAACGATGGCCAGAAGGCTTTCTTCGCGTCAAACCTTGGAGTTGAGCCTTGGCATGTCGAAGTCTGGTTCCACCATCGCCGACAAAAAGATGCATTCGCCCAGCGATTTGCTTCTTTGCAGGCTGATGATGCAAAGCACCAATCGCTGGACGGGCCCCGTATGATATTTCCCGCGAACCTTAATGAACTTCTCAACATTTCACTACCTGGTCAGGCTCTCTTAATTGATCTCAGGTCGTTATCAGAATACCAGAGGTCTCACATAAAGGGAGCCATTCATCTGCGCGCCCCACAGTCCTTCTTGCGGCCTGCGTCGCTCGACATGATTGAGCGAGCATTTGCTGATGCCCAAAGCCGGCGGTCGTTTTCACGCTGGCAGCGCGCGAGATGCGTTGTATTCTACGCGCGGGGACTCGAGTCTCCATCTGAATGCCCGCCAGCTGAAGCCTTGTTGGAGAAGCTTTGGGCATCTGGCTGGAGCGGACAGTGCTTTATCTTAAAGGGCCACTACCGCGAGTTTAGCGACTCATTTGGAAAGCACATTAGGAGGGCGGATCAAGATGATCAGCCGGAGGGGCAACAGAGGGAAATGCCAACCCAGACCCCCGAGGAAACTTCCGCCAACCAGCAAAAGTACGCCGAACTGCTCTCTCACCTTGGAGGAGAAGACCAGCTGCACCAGTTTGGTACCTCCCCTGGGCAAGGTGGAGAACGTACTACCGCCATGGTAGAACAAGAAAAGGAGCTGGAATCTGAGTTCCAGACTCGGTTCCCAGCACTGTATAAGAAAGCCCAGGATGTCCACGGTGGCAGTACTGGATCTTCAGATGCGGACAGCTTTGTTACAAAGGCCCAGATGGTCGAGTACCTGGATCGTGGGTTGACAAAGATCCGAGACGTCCCGACGACGGGACCAGAGACACCACCCACCTACGCACCCGGGCACTCAAAATTGGCAGCTGATGGGTCCTACTTTGATGGGACGTATGTAGACCGGGAGTCGGAGGAATACGTCGACGTTGGAAGAAGCGACGGGCAAACATCGGCCGATAGCAGTCCGAAGATGACAGGAAAAGGGAAAGAGATTGGGATGGCCCCATTGCCCGATGAGATACCGCGCAGAGGACGCGGAGGTGGACTTTTGAACAAGGTGTTTAGACGGTGAACATTAACGGACGGAACACTACGGATACGGGCTTTGGAAGCATGACCGGATATGTGGGGGATAATTGACAGTTGCCTTTTGGTCTGACTGAGGCGTTGAGGATTGGGAGGGATCATCTTGGTCAGGATGGAGGCATGATACACACTTGGATACGGACGAGTTCCCGGATAAGGGTCAAAGGGAGCGACTTGCGGAATTCTCACCAATACCTAGTTTTTGTACATATATGGCTCCCTATTTGGGCTATGTTTTATTTCTACATGGAAGGATGGCAAAAGTCGCCCGGTTTTTCAACCACTTGCATGACCCCTCTCTAGATTTTTCTCTGCTAGTTCTAGTGGCAACACGACAGATCAGATAGCGCAGCTGACGCCGTCGTGTACGATGCAAGGCGGGCTGGCCTCGCTTTCGCAAACCGACAAGGACCAGACCCGTAAGTGAAACGTCGACGGAAGAAAGAAGAAAAAAAGCGCCCTTGTACGCCAGCCCGACTCCTACGGACTACCCTATAGGGGCCATGTCGCGATTCCAGAAACAACCGTCCGGCCGCGGGTGTGTCACGGCCGGTGTGCAACACGGTGGCCTCGTTCGTGACGCAGGGTGACACAAAGCACAGCAGGGCGCAAGTGTGGCCCAGATGAGGCGGGCAAAACAGGGTCAGGTCGGCGTGCGGCGTAAGCAGCAGAAGGAAAGAAACGTTGCCATGGTTGTGACGGGTCTTTTTGAGGGCTTGGGACAGGGGGATGTCAATGGCAAAGGGGGGAAGGGAGATAACTCGGAATAGGGGCTGGGGATAGACACGGATGGATGGATGAACGCGAGAGCGAGCGGAACGACGTGCTACTACGTAGTACAATGATAATTAATCAACTATTACAACTTGGTATTCTATATCCGGGCCCGTATTGGTAGCGTTGGAGTGGTATCAAAAGAGGGAGAAGGGGAGAAGGGGAGAAGGAGTGAGCGTGAGTTGGCGAAGACGATTGGACCAGAGCACAGAGGCCATCCACCTCGATCGGGGACCGGGCCTTGAGGGGGATGCGATCGTCGCCGTTAGAGTAGCTTCGGCGGGAGCGGACGGGGTCGGTCGGTCGGTCGGCCGGGGTTGATGTGATGATGGGGATCCGTGTGGACCCGACTCGGACCGTACAGTAACCTGTACAGTGTCATGTACAGTACGATGAAGGGTGGGAACCTCGTGGGATGCGGAGTGAGTGCGGCGTGGCATGGCAAGACGGCTCATGATCCATCCATCGTCGTCGGTCCAGGCTGGTTGGTATAGAGTTGCGAGCACTATAGATTAGAGGGGTCAGGGATTGGGGGCGGAAACGAATGCAGAACAAGAAAACGGCCGACGATGGGACCGACTGGGGAAGGGGGGCCCCCGGACAGCTGAGCCACGGTTCGGTCTAGATAGTCCTAGATGCCCTGTGCCATGTAATGTAGTATTCGCCTACTTATTGTCCGTGAGATATTCCTCGTTTGTGACTTGACAGGACGCTCGGGCCCAGGGGAAGTGGGCACTGCGAGTGGATGGGCATTTGGGCATCCGGGCAAGCTAGGGGCCTTGAGGGCTTAAAGGATAGGGAGTCCAGGGAGGCCATGGCCGGCCCAGGGGGGAATGTTGGATTGACAGCCCAGGGTCCTTGGCCTTGCAAGGGCAGTGCGGCGTAAGAGGACGATGGAAAGGGCTCGGAGTCCGGTAGGGTGGTATTGGCATTGGAGGGGGCACCCGACCGTTGAAGCCAAGGCAAAGGGGCAGCGGTTCTACTTCGTAGTAGGCTGAGCTCGCTTCGCTTCCG